>VZQC01008909.1:797183-808443 GCA_009823505.1 Rhizomys pruinosus
ACAACACGGGTGCACAAATCTACATGCAGACAGTACATTCATACACATAAAAAAATAAATTAAAAAAATTAAAAAAAAAAAAAGGTAATCACGAGTCTTAGTAAATAAAGAAGAGTCCAGCATGGTGCTGCATGCCTTTAGTCCCAGCACTTGGGAGGCAAAGGCAGGTGGATCTCTGTGGGACTGAGGCCAGCCTCATTTACATAGCAAATTTCACTGCCAGTTGGGGCTACAGGGAGACCCTGTCTTCAAATGCATATAATAGAATACTAAGGGAGAAGTTTATAATTTTTTATAGTTCTATATATTTCAAGGGAATCCCATATATATTAAGTATCTAAATTAAGTCTATTAGCCCTGATCCTCTAGGAGGCTATTAAATATCTATCACAAAAGTTATTGCGGGGCTTGAGAGATGGCCTAGCGGTTAAGAGTGCTGACTGCTCAGGGGCTGGAGAGATGGCCTAGCGGTTAAGAGGGCCGACTGCTCTTACAGAGGACCCGGGTTCAATCCCCAGCACCCACATGGCGGCTGAGAACCGTCTGAAACTCCAATTCCAGGAGAACTCCAGTTCCAGGGGAATTTTCCAGGGAATTGCATGACACGGGTGCACATCCTACATGCAGACAGTACATTCACACACATAAAAAAATAAAATTAAAAAACAAAAAGTTATTGCATTCTTTTAAGGCCAGCCTGGTCTACACACTGAGTTCTAGGACAGCTGGATCTACAGGGAGATCCTGTCTCAAAAAGACTAAAAAAAAAAAAAGTTATTGGATTCTAAAATCTGTACACCAAAGGGTTATCCAAAATATAATCATCTTATAAATCAAAAGAGGTAAGGTAAGACCCATCTCCCAAAAGATACAATCTAGTTACTATCGTTACTAGAAAATTCATATAATTTCTACACTAAGGTTTAACAATGCCCCTGGGAAATGACAATCATGTTTTGAGTCCAAATATTTTTTGCATTTTTTTCATTTCATCATTATCAGGGCAGATATTTGCATGAAAACAGTATCACTGGTCCCTGGGGATTCATCAGTTCATACTGCTTATTTTTCATCCATGTCATCCTTTCAATTAAATGTAGGAAAAGAGGATTGAGACGTTGAAACACCAGATTAGGGTGTCAAGTGAAAGCCAACCCCTAAAGTAGATGAAAAATCTAAAAGGACAAAAAAAAAAAGATGTTTTTATGCAAATACTATACACAATAAAACAAAGAGATATTATATCCTAGAAGTCCAATACATATCAGTGTAATAATTTTCAATTCTAACTTTAACAAGTGTTTTCTTAAGTCAACTAAATTCACTTTGATTAAGGAAAATGGCAATTAGTTACAAAGTACTCCTACAAAAGTTGAAATAAGGCTGAATTATGAAGTTAAACAATTTAAGAACATATGCTGTTCATCTGCTCAATCTGGCAGAAAAATGTATTTGTTATTCAGCTTGGACTTGGTAATTAAGATACCTGAATGAGTTGACTTCAACTACACCAACTCCAATGTCTTCAGTTCTTAGAAATAAAAAACAACTGGCCACTGAGACAGCTCAGAAGGCAAGGGAACTTGCTGTCAAATCTGATGACTTGAGTTTGATCCCTAAAACCCACAGGGAGAAAAGAGAGAATTGACTCCCCCAAATTGTCCTCTGACTGCTACTAAACACATATGAAATTAATTAATTAATTAATTAAAACAATGGTGGCTTTGTGTAGATTAAGCAAGACAAAAACACCTACAGACATTTATATTTTGTGGGAAGACATTAAAATAGGCATTATTGATGCTTGGGGAAAAGACCTTTATTCTGAAAACTAATAAGGAAAAATGACTAATTTATCCTGTCACTCCACTAGGAACAAGTTTTGTACCAAGCAAATAGTTTTTGGTTGAAGTCCTTTATAGGAAAATTCTAGATAAGAAGGAATGGCAGAATTAGATTATCACTACCTTGCAACCGTTAATAAAATTGTTGAACTAGACAGTAATCGAAGGCTGCTACTTTTGGCAAAAGGTTAATGGAGACTAGACAAGCNCCCTGTCTCTGCCTCCAAGTGCTAAGGATAATTAGGCGTGCGAGCCAACACGCCTTACCGGGGAAACTAGAACTCATTCTTAAGAATACCCTCTGAAGACAATCCATAAAACCATCTGACATACAATTTTCACCTTAAAATTTCAAGTAATTTGTACACTTATGAAGTGCTTTTCACATAGCTTTTAGAGCTTGTTTTCTTACTCTTCTTTATACCATGGTAGAGCACTAGGTGATTTGCTGACACTGGATTTAAGTTGCATACAAGTTAAATTTAACTTACCCTGGTTCTCCCCTAAGCGTTCCTTGACTGTTGGATACCCCTCCCACTCCCTCCCACCCCTCCACCAACCAATTCCCCCAGTCTGGAGAATAAACGCTAGGGCATTCAGGAATGCAACTCTAAAAACTACCCTAGTTACAATTCTGGCTATTCAGACTGGGTTTCTTTACAAAATAACATTTTTTAAGTCACAATTCAGGTACAATATTTGAGAAAAACAACTTGATTAGGATTGTATGCTAGGTAGGTCTTCGATATTATCCTTGGGATACAGCAATTGCCTTGTTCTCCTCTGTTATCTGTATAGCTGTGTTGTGTGATTGTCAAAGTATTTGTTGCCTTCGCAACAGTAATAACATAGTATGGGATTTGCAGGGTTTATAAAAGGCAGACCGTTTGGTTTTTTGTTTGTTTTTTTTAAGACTAATTTTAAATATTTTAATTGAAATATATACATATTTATTTTGGCCTTTTGAGACGCACAAGGAAGTGTCTATCTAAGTAGCCCCCAGATGCCTAAGCAATTAATTTTAATTTTTTGGTTTTTTTTTTTTTTTTTTTTTTATTTTTGAAAACAGAAACCATCTTTTGTATGCTCCAGCTGGTCCCAGAAACTTGCCTAGATGTATAGAGAATCCAGGCTCAGCCACTGGATCTCATAGAGATCACACTGCTCTGCACTCCCATAAAAAGTGCTGAAATAAAAGTGTGCATGTAAACCAGTTCCCGGTGCGTGGTGGAACACACCATTTATCTAGCACTTGGAAGGCAAGAGCAGCAAGGTGGAATCTCTAGATGAGTTCAAGGGCCAGCACTGGTTGGTAGCAGAGGGTGAGATATCCAGTGACAGCTGGACATATACAACGTGGAGACCGCTGTTTTAGAAAAGCACAAAAAAAAAAAAAAAGAAGATTCACACATTCATGAAGTTTTGTTGATTATATACCTTTAAAGTGTACTTATGAATATATAGAGACTAATCCTTTTATTTTCTAGAGTTCAGATAGCAGCTTGCTTTGGGAGATGGTAGGGCTTGACTTTGGGGGGCTAAGGCGGGGGTTGGGTTTGGTGTTTTTTGAACTATATTTTTTAAAATTTGATAGGCTGGAGAGATAAGCCTAGCAGTTAAGTAAATGCACTGACCTGCTCTTGCTGCGGACCCAGGTTCGATCCCAGAACCCACGGTGCGGGGCTGAGAACCGTCTGTAATCCCAATTCCAGAAGAACTCGAATTCCAGGGGAGAATCCGACAAACCTATAATGGCGACACTTTCTAGACCTCGCCGGCATTGGGGCTACGACACGGGGTGCACAAACGTACAGTTAAATTAATAACACATAAAAAAAAAATAAATAAATGAAAAGAAATTTTCTAAGTTTGGCCAAAAATATTTTATTATGTATGGTGGTGTGATTATCATCAAATAGATAATATATATCTCTTATCTCTTTTGTGTGATAACTAAAAGATTAATATGTTAACTAAAAGGTATTTCCCCGTTTATTCTGCAGATCAATGGAATGAAATCAGAGAAGCCTATTTAGTATCAGAGCCTCATTTGAAATGAAATTGGACATTTTGAACCTAGCAAAATTCTACCAGAAGTTAAGCAAAAGTGCAATTTCCCTTTTTCAGAATATTAGATATCTTCAATTATGATATAGGAGAGAAAATCACAAAACTAGATGCTTAAGGGTAATCAAGAACCTATTTAAGAGAGGTAGGTCAGTAAGTGAATAGAATGTTGAATATTGGCATGTATCCTGTTGTCAGAGTGTTCCCAGCCCTTTCAGGTTGCTTGCCACAGGAAAAGTATTTGTTAATTTTTTTAAATTATTTATTTATTTATTTGAATGTACTGTCTGCATGTAGGTTTGTGCACCCGTGTCGTACAATGCCGCAGAGGTCAGAAGAGGGTGTCAGATTCCCCTGGAACTGGAGTTCTCCTGGAATTGGAGTTACAGACAGTTCTCAGCTGCCATGTGGGTGCTGGGGATCGAACCCGGGTCCTCTGCAAGAGCAGTCGGTGCTCTTAACCACTTAACCACTAGGTTAAGAGTAGTTGAAGCATAATCCTGAAATGAACCAAATGAAGATGCACAATCCCTAAAAATTAGTTCACATTGAAATATATGCATTCTGGTTACTGATACTTTTTAATAATATAATTCCCTTGGGCATTTTTCTATTGACTACTATGGAGTAGTGAAGAAAGTTATAAGTATTTTATCTCTCATTTCTGTGTAGTTACCTTATAGTCTCAAGGAATTAATTTTGCTGACTTACAATTTTCTAAATCCCACTTACATCTAATGATTCTCCGAACATTTTGTTTTGTTTTAAACAAGTTTTATTCTGAGAAAAACATTCTGGCAGGCTTTTTGCTAACTTATTTTTAGAGGTTTATCTGCCCAAGTATGATAAATGCTGCTTTGATTAAGGGAATAGCTACATTAGATAAAGTTACTTGTAGGATGCTGTGTTTGAAGACAAACTCCACGTGCAAACGCACTAGCAGCTACGCACACAGCCTTCAGAGCAGATGAGTGGAAGGCTTCCAGCTGGACATGCGATGACTACGGAGGCAGAGGCAAAGCCCACTCCACTAAGGCTGCTGTTTCTGTTTGCTTGCTTGCTCTCCAGGCACCCACTCTTCTCCGAGAGCTGCTGCTATTGTTGCTCTGTGGTTTCTTTTCCATATGGAGATTGTATCATAGAACATAAATCAAAGTGCAGATGTACTTGTCATCAGCTCACTAATATATTTGTCTTTGGCTTTAAAAGGTGAAAGGAGATTTAATTGTATTTGTGACTCCCAGAAAGAGAGTTATACATGTTTCTGTGCCACATCTATTCTCTGGTAATAAACACTGTTAGCTCAACTGGATGATGCTGTTTTCTCCATTTCATGAATAAAGTTTATAGAACCTTGAGAAAATAATGAAAAGCTTCTTAAAGTCTACAGTAGCTTTCAGAAATGTGGCATAATAAGAAGCATACATTTGGTCTTTGTCCCTTGTTTTTGGAAATATATCTCCTAAAACCCTAGTAATATTTGCCTCCAGTTCCCAATGTAGAATTCCCAAATCTCTTGGAATTTCCTAGGTTGTAGAAGCATCTTTTTTTTTTTTTGTCTGATGAGACAACTCTTGGTAGGGCCCTCTATAGCTTCAGGATTGGGACTAGTCACCAGAAAGACCCAGCCTTAGTACAAGTCTAGGACATTCCTATAACCTCCAACCTTTGAAAGGATCTTGAGAGTCTGGACATGAATGAACTGGCAGCAGGCTATGCTTAAACTGTGAACATCCCCCTCCATAAAACCCAAACAATGAGGTTCAAGCACTCCTGGATTCATGAATTCAAGCATGTGTTGGGAAAATGGTATGACCTAACCCCACAAAAAAGAAGCTGCTGTTCCTGGAAACTCCTTAAAGTAACTCTTCGAAGCAATTCAAGGGGGTGGAGAGATGGCTCAGAAATTAAGAGCCCTTGATTCTATTGTAGAGGACCCAGGTTTATTTAGTTCCTAGCACCTACATAGTAACTCATAACCGTCTATCACTCAGGTTTCTGGGAGTCTAACATGCTCTTGTGGCCTCTATGGGTACCAGTAATATACATAGTATACATACATACAGGTAAACATTCATACACATAAAACAAAAATAAATAAAGCTTTAAAAACAAATTCAAGAATACACTTTATCTTATTTAATTGTAAGAGCAATATAAGAGATAGTTACTGTTATTTGTTCCACTCTAAAAGTGAATAAATGAGCTAGGCGTGGTCTCTCACATCTTTAATTCCAGCACTCAGGAGGTTGGGAAAGTCAGATTTCTGTGAGCCCAAGGCCAGCCTGGTCTATATAGCAAATTCCAGGCCACCTGTCTCCAAAAGATGAGAGAGAGAGAGAGAGAGAGAGAGAGAGAGATTCTTGCCAATACTATAATTTCTATTTTATGTGTCTGAGTATATCACCTGCACGTGTGTAAGTGTACCCCTGTCATGTGATGCCTGCAGAATTCAAAAGAAGGCATCCCCGGGACAGGAGTTATGGATGGTTGTTAGCTGTCGTGTGAGTGCTGGGAATCGAAACTGGCTCCTCTGCAAGAACAGTCAGTGTTCTGAGCCATCTCTCCAGTCCCCAAAATACCATAATATTAAATCACTCTCCTCGGGCCACAGATCTAATGTAGGTGTGTTTAGGAGCCCATATAGAAATAAACAAGCCTTTGTTACCCTTTCTCGGTCAGACAGCCATGCAAACAGAGGAGACACAACTTCCACATAGCCAAGTTTCTAGGAAACCCAGCCTTCAACTTGCTTACTCGCCTGGAAGCGAAAGCCATGTTTGCCTAAAATGTAAGTGTTGACTTAAAACCACTCCTCTAAGGGCATAGTGGAAAGATTCTAGAGGAAATGATCAGAAGCAGACTGAGTGACTGGGGTGGAGCCCCAGTGGGAACAAGTGAAGAGGAAGATTGCTGGCTTGTTAAGTAGAGCAGAAGGTGTTTAACTGGCCATGAATTTTCCAAGAGAAGTGTGTAATAGACTGAATAGGAAGATTTAAATATACCAAAGGATAACTGATGTGTGCTGTGAGAGCTTGCATTCTAAATCAGTGATCAAGACTCTGGCTAGGGACAATGCCAGAATCAAAGTCTGGACTACTAGCAGCAAAGGCCCATGGTGTGAATTTTGTATATCCTCATGGTATGTGTGTCTTTGGGTGGCATGTCTTCCCAGGATATGTGGTCTTTGCTGCAGGTTGGAGGCTGTAAATGCAGGATGAAGACTTAATCTTTTATGATGGTTAAGCTAATAGGAAGGGTAAGCTTCTTACCATTTCAGCAAGACAGCAGGGACTAGGAAAAGGAAAGCAAGATAATTTAGCTTGCTATTATAGTGCTAGCAAATTTAATGTGTGTTTATTTTAATCTTCAAAATTCCACTAGTTTGCTATCATTGTTTTATTTTATAGATGAGAATAAAACTTAGGCTGAATAAAAAAAAATCCCTCAAGGTTATATAAGTAGTGGGTAGATCTGGAATTAAAATCCAGCTCTGCTGACTCTCAAGTCTCTGATTTTTACAGCATAGCATATGGCAGGATATATTTTTAGTAGCTGGAAGTCTCTTATCTGTGTCTGCTAATATGAACCATAAACATATGTTCATATTTGAATCTTGTCCAGACTTTTTGCCAAGACATAGAGGCAACCCCTGTGACCTATGGCTTTCACTTTCTCAAGTTTGTCTCAGTATTTTAGGAAATCAAGGATTTTACATTTATAGTTAGCTTTCACTCAAAAGTGTCCGTGACCGTCGCTAATAATTTTGATGGATGACAGGAAGGTGCTGAAATAGAAATTCAATTCTTTTCAGGGGCTGGGGAAGATCTTGACATTTCTTTATTCATAGATAGGTGTGTTAGGTCATCTGCTCTGCCTAAAACAGTGTTCTTCCACACATGCGACAGGGCCACCAGCCAGTTTCACCACATGGCTTCACCATATCCCAACAAATGAAGAGGACGATTGCTGTCTCGCCAGGGCCCATGAGGACTCTGCAGTAACTGAGACCTTGACTGTCACAGCTTCCTCATGGACCTAGCAGAGTGCTTCCTGTGCCCTCTTAATGATTACTTTTTCCCTAGAGAAAACAAGTACCCAAGGCAGGAGTACCGCTTTCCTTCTTATGCACCCCTGTTTTCATGGGTATCTAGTGAGTCTTTGTGAAGATAAAACAGAGCTCCAGGGAGGCCTATTTTTTCTTTTTTTTTTTTGTTTTTTTGAGACAGGGTCTCCCTTTTAGTCCCAGCTGGCCTGGAGCTCACTCTGTAGACCAGGCTGGCCTTGAACTCACAGAGATCTGCCTGCCTCTGCCTTCAGAGTGCTGGGATTAAAGGTATGCTCTACCACGTCTGGCAAGGGAGGCCTATTTGAGGCTTCTTCACTGGATAGGCCCTTTACTCTGACCAGAGGTGATAAAGTCCTAATTAGAGAGGCTGAAGAATAGGCAGAAAATCTCTTGGCCAAGAATGTTCTAGGTAACAGTTGAAAGTTCACTCTTCAACATAGGTTACAAATTACAGGGTCTAGGTATTTGTTACACCTGTAGCAATCTCTGAGATTGAGCATATTCCTTGACTCAACTACCCACTTCTTTGTTTATGATGTAACAGGATAACATTTGCTAATCTATAGAGTGCCGTATGTTAATATTACTTTGATTTTTGTGAAGTATAACGTGAACATTTAATTTGTTATTTATGAATAAATAGACTTTTGTAGAACAGTCTTGAAAACTCAAATCTGAGTAAACATGACAAACAATGGAAATAATTGGGACATTAGGAATGCATTTACTTCAATGTTAATATCTGACAATATTAAAAAATAATTTCAATAGTAACACTTTGCTTTCAAATGTTATTAAAAACTGCCACAGTGTTTACTCTTGTCTATACCTCCTGCATTCTAATAAGACTAAACTATTGTTTCTTTTGAGATGCCTATCCCTACAGAGAAGTCCTCTGGGATGAACTCAATCATTCAGTTACATAATGTGACTTTCTGTGTCCCAGTAGTTAGTGCTTTAGAGAAATAGAAGGGAGTGAAATGAAAACTAAATGAGGTACTCTCCATCATAACTTTTATTTTCTATGCCTGTCTGTTTTAAATATACCTCTTCACCTGATTCTCAGGTGAACTATAGCTTTGATCATAGATTTAAATTAGCTGGCTCTTGAAGCTGGAGAGATGGCTTAATTGTTAAGAGCTTTGGCTGCTCTTGCAGAGGACTCAGGTTGTTTCCAGCACAGAGATGGGGCTAACAATCATCTGTAACTCCAGTTCCAGGGGAATCCAATGACCTTTTCTGGCCTCTACAGGCATTGCATAACACAGGCACACTTAAACATAAGCAAAACACTCTGATACATAAAATAAAAATTTTTTAAATTGTTAAATTATTTGGCTCTTGATACTAGCTTCGCTCCTTTCTAGTTATCTTGAGAGTTATTCATCTCTGTAAGCATCAGTTCCTTTAGCATAGAAAGAGCTGATTGTTGTCAGAACTCAGGAAATACAGGCTCTAATGGCTCAAAGTATAGCTCAGTGGTAGACCATCTGCCTAGCATGTTTGAGATTCTGGGTTCAATCCCCTACACCTAAAATAACAAACAATAAAACACAGGAAAAGTATCTTGAGAGGGTTTGGCCCATGCTAAGTATTCAATAAATGTTAAATATTGTCATTACTATAATTGCTGTCCCCTTGTTTGGGGATATAATTAGGTAGCAGAGCCTGAGGCATTCCATCTCATACTTGGATTTTTTTTTTCAAGAAATAAAATGGTTTACAGTTGTTTTTTCCCTTTGTCTCCAAATATATATATATATATATATATATATATATATATCTATTTCATGTATACACACACACACACACACACACACNAAAAAAAAAAAAAAAAGCAAAACACAAACAAAACAAAAAAACAAAGATGACTTCTTACTGCACAAAGAAAAATAATTATTTTACCTATTAAGTCCAGTAAGTATCCTAGCACATGTCATTATAAAGAACACTTTGAGCCAGGCATGGTGGCATACACCTTTAGTCCTAGCACTTGGGAGCAGAGGCAGGTGGATCTCTGTGAGTTCAAGGCCAGCCTGGTCTACAGAGCAAGTTCCTGGACAGCCAGAGCTACAGGGAGACCCTGTCTCAAAAGGCAAAACAAAACAAAACAAAACAACTTTGTAGATTACATTGAGTACTTACCGTACCTTCAGATCACTTGTCTTTGCCTTAGTAAAGGAAAATTCTATTTTCTTGAGTTATAACTAGGACTATTCATGGAATACACAATGTGAAGCCCTGCATAAATGTCATCAAGTACTCACACTCATCCAGTCCCAACTGATAGGCCAGGTTCTGTAGGCCTCGGACCTTCTCCATTAAATTAGCCGTGGTGAGGCTTCCCAGTTCTGAAATAGAATAATTTATTTCAATATCATTTCTTCACACTGTTCTCTAGCAACGATTTTGTTTGAGACCCTTGTTAATAAAAGAGCTCAAGCTGGGCTAGGAGTATAACTGAATGGTGGAGTACTGGCCTAGCATGCAAGAAGCCCTGGATTTGAACACAGCACAATGCAGAGCTGGGATTTCAAGCTTCAGTTCTTCTGAATGAGTTAAAAAATGGAGCCTTCTAGTGGTTAAGAGCTCCGACCACTCTTACAGAGGACCCGGGTTCGATTCCCAGCACCCACATGGCAGCCGAGAACCATCTGAAACTCCAATTACAGGAGAACTCCAGTTCCAGGGGAATCCGAGACCCTCTTCTGACCTCCTCGGCATTGTACGACACGGGTGCACAAACTTGCATGCAGACAGTACATTCATATACATACAGAAATAAATAAAATTAAAAAAATATTTTTAAAAAATGGAGCCTTATTTCTTTCCCCCACTTTTATATACTTGACAAAACAGTGTAATACTGTAACATACTGGGGTTTTTTGGTATTTTTGAGACAGGGTCTTCTTGAAGATCCAGCTGTCCTGGAACTCACTCTGTAGACCAGGCTGGCCTTGAATTCACAGAGATCCACATGCCTCTGCCTCCCGAGTGCTGGGATTAAATGTGTGCACCACCATGCTGGCACATTTTTCTTTACCTGGTTTATGTGCACATGCCACTGCATACGTATCAGAGGACAACAGCAGGAGCCTATTCTCTCTTTCAAAAAGACTGAACTTAGGCCTGGCATAATGATTCACGCCTTTAATCCCCCAGCACTCGGGAGGGAGAGGCAGGTGGATCTCTGTGAGTTCAAGGCCAGCCTGGTCTACATAGTGAGTTCTAGGCCAGCTGAAGTTACAGGGAGACTCTCTCTAAAAAAAAAAAAAAAAA
>VZQC01008909.1:809275-834171 GCA_009823505.1 Rhizomys pruinosus
GGTAGGGCATGCCTTTAATCCCAGCACTTGGGAGGCAAAGGCAGGCAGATCGCTGTGATTTCAAGGCCAGCCTGGTCTACATAGTGAGCTCCAGGACAGCTGGGACTAAAGGGAGACCCTGTCTCAAAAAGACCAAAATAAATAAATAAATAAATAAATAAATAAATAAATAAATAAATAAATAAATAAATAAATAAAATAAAAATAGGGCTGGAGAGATGATCTAGTGGTTAAGAGCACCGACTGCTCTTGCAGAGGACCTGGGTTCGATTCCCAGCACGCACATGGTGGCTGAGAACCATCTTTAACTCCAGTTCCAGGGGAATCTGACACCCTCTTCTGACCTCCGCAGCATTGCGTGACATGGGTGCACCAACCTACAAGCAGACAGTACATTCATACACATAAAAATTTTTTAAAATTTGGGGGCTGGAGAGATGGCCTAGCGGTTGAGAGCACTGACTGCTCTTGCAGAGGACCCAGGTTCGATCGCCAGCACCCACATAGCGGCTGAAAACCGTCTTTAACTCCAGTTCCGGGGGAATCTGACGCCCTCTTCTGACCCCCACGGCATTGCACGACATGGGTGCACAAATCTGCAATGCAGACAGTACATTCATACACATATGAAAATAAATAAAAAATTGTTTAAAAATTAAAAAAAAATTTTAATTTTAAAGAATTTAAAAACAATTTTTAAATAAAAAAATAAAAATGAGTTTTTCCAGATTTTTATGTAGATATTTTATTTTTAATATTTGCTTTATTTTGGGGGCTGGAGAGATAGCCTAGCGGTTAAGAGCACCGACTGCTCTTGCAGAGGACCCGGGTTCAATCCCCAGCACCCACATGGTGGCTAAGAACCATCTGTAACTCCAATTCCAGGAGAACTCCAGTTCCAAGAGAATCCGAGACCCTCTTCTGACCTCTGCGGCATTGCACGACACGGGTACACAAACCTACATGCAGACAGTACATTCATACACATACAAAAAAAATAATTAAAAAAAAATATTTGCTTTATTTTATCTGTATGAGTATACTGCTTCCATGCATATAAGACTGCCCATGTTCTACAGTGCCTATGGAAGTCAGAAGAGGGTGTCAGAGCCCCTGAACTGGAATTATGGAAGGTTGTTAGCTATCATGTGGGTGCTGGGAACCAAACCCAGGTCCTCTGCAAGAGCAGCCAGTGCCTTTAACTGCTGAGCCATCATCTCTCTCTCTCTAGCCCCCCAGATTTTTTTTTTTGGTCTTTTGAGACAGGGTCTCCCTGTAGCCCCAGCTGTCCTGGAACTCACTCTGTAGATGAGGCTGGCCTTGAACCCAGATTTTTATTTATATGGCACCTGATTGCTCTTTATTTTAAACCACAGATCAATTTATATAAAGCAATGCTATTATTTCTTACTAAAATTTAAATTTTCTTATGAAATATATGCTGATAGTTTATTATATAAAAATGTGTGGAGTATCATGACAATGAATCTGAGATGCCCTTGAGACTTAATTTTTCTATGGATAGCAGAGCAAATTTCATTTAAATATGTAGAACAGTAGATTACTTCTGAAGTCACAGAAAGGTGTTTTGTTCTTCCACTTATCACCCTGTAGTCATTATCTGCATCTGTCTTAGGTAGACTTTCTTGACCAGTTCAGCTGCTTGAATAGTTCAAAAACCCCACTCTGCATGTGACTGCAGGTACCCATGGAGGCCAGAGGTGGCAGATCCCCCTGCAGTTGTAAGCTGCCTGATGTGGGTGCTAGAAATTGAACTCAGATCCTCTGCAAAAATAGCAAGCACACTGAACTCCTGAGCCATCTCTCCAGCCCCCAAATGAATGCCTTTTAGTTTAAATTTCCATGCCTAGGCTGAGGGCCAAATCCTTTATCAAACGTATTCACTATTCACAGAATTTTATTTATGAAAAAAATTGGAAGGATAGACAGAAATAAAAGACAGCTCTAACCTCACTAAGTAGTTGTCACTTAATAGCACTAACAACAATATATGCCTTAAAAGCCTATACATAATGAGGGGGGGCATGGTGGTTGTGGTGGTTCGAATAAGAGTGCCCCCCCATAGGCTTTAAGTACTCAGACATTTTGTCTCCAGTTGGTGGCACTGTTCTTGGAGGTCTTAGAAGGTGTGGCCGTGCTGGAGGAAGTACTTTATTGGGGGCAGGCTTAGTGAGTTTAACAAGCCTTGTAATCTCCAGTATCTCTCTCTCTCTGCTTCCTGTGCTCATTGCAAGATGTGACCCTTGGCTTGCTGCTCCAGCCCCAGCCACCATGCTTCCCACCACAATGGATTCTGATTCCCTAGAACCATAAGTCATAAGCTCAAATAAACTCTTCCTTTTATAAGTTCCCTTGCTCATGGTGGTTTATCACAGCAACAGAAAAGTGACTAATACAGTGGTACACACCTTTAATTCCAGCACTTGGGAGGCAGAGGCAGGCAGATTTCTGTGAGTTCAAGACTAGCCTGGTCTACAAAGTAAGTTCCATGCCAGCTGGGGCTACAAGGAGACCCTGTCTCAAAAAGACAAAAAATAAATAAAGTAATAATAGTGGAAGAATTTGTTGTGACTCAGTCTTGATTGAATTGGTTGGATTTCTGCACAAGGAAAAAGTAGAGAAAAGTATTCCAGCCAGACAGGAAGAAATATGAAGACGGATGGTAAAGTAGGCAGTGTGAAATCAAGAATACTGTAGCTAGCATGGTGGCACACGCCTTTAATCCTAGCACTTGGGAGGCAGAGGTAGGTGGATCTTTGTGAGTTCAAGGCCAGCCTGGTCTACAGAGTGAGTTCCAGGCCAGCTAGGACTAAAGGTAGACCTCAAAAAGACAAAAAAAAAAAAAAAAAAAAAAAGAATACTGGTAGGAATAGAGAGAAAAATTGCAAAGCAGTTTGAAGAATATAAATGCAACAGTAAAACTCAGAAGACAAGCCAGGCTTGGTGGCTGCCTACAGTTCCAGATACTGAGAAGCTGAAACAGGGGCTCATATGCTCGAAGAATCAAGCTGAATTACATTAATCAGATACCCCATTGAAAATAAAAATGGGCTAGAGAGATGGGCTCAGTGGTTAATACAATACTGGGTGTTCTTAATGGAACTCAGGTTCCATACTCAGCATATACATAGCAGTTGAAAACCATCTGCATCTCCAGTTCCAAAGATTCAATGCCCTTTTTCGTGGGGCCTCCACGGACACTGCGAATGCACATGGTGTACTTTACCTACACAAGAACACCCATACACATAAATGTTTTTAAGGTTGCTGGTTTAAAAAAATTAGAAACAAAACCAGGGCTTTGATGTACACATATAATCCCGCAGCACTCGGGAGGCAGAAGCAAGGAGATATCTGTGTGAGTGCAAGGCGAGACTGGTCTATATAGCGAGTTGCAGGCCAGCTGGGACTAAAAAAAAGATCAAAAAAAAAAAAACTTTAGAACAAAACCAAACACAAAGATAGTGGACACCAGTGTCACTTACCTTTCAACATGTCTATGTCATCACGTTCAATTTCAGCCATCCATTTGGGTGGAGAGCTAGTGATAGGCTATCAGGAAGAAGAAAAAAGCCATTCAGGTATATCCTTTTCAGAAATGTTCACATAGCCTTCAGGTTGTTTGAAAATCCTGACAAAATGAAGATTTAGAACCCCAAGTTTCTCTAATATTCATAGAATTTTTTGTTAATTTTATTTATTTTTGTATGTTCTTAAGTTTAGCTAGATGCGGTAGCTGTCAAATGTCACTTTAAGCCTGGCATGGTTGTGCATATTTTAAATCCCAGCACTAAGGAAGCAGATAGAGACACATCTCTGTGAGGTCGAGGTCAGCCTGGTCCGACAGATGGAGTTCCAGGCAGCTGGGGCTTGAAGACACTCTGTTTCAAACAAAACTAACAACAAAGAAGTCACTTTACAATAATGCTGCTTCTTCTTCCCCCCCCCCCCCCCCTCCCCCCCCCCCCACCCCCCCCGCCTTTTTTTTTTTTTTTGTTACAGGGTCTTCCCTGTAGCCAGCCCACCCAGCGTGTCCCTGGGGACTCACTGTGTAGACGCAGTGGCCTGAAACTCACAGAGATCCGACGGCCTCTGCCTCCCAAGTTCTAGGATTGAAAGCGTGCGCCACCAAGCCCGCTAATGCGGCTCATTTAAAGTTGTCTCAGAGAAATGATTGAGGGAATTTGGTGTGAGACTAGGCTATTTCTCGTTTTTTTTTTTTTTATTGTTTTATTTTGGATGTGGAATGAATGAACTGTCGGCATGTAGGTTTGTGCAACCGGGTTGTGCGATGCGCGGAGGTCAGAAGAGGGTCCTTGGATTCCTTCCCCCTGGAACTGGGAGTTCCCTGGAATGGAGTTAAGATGTTCGCAGCCACCAGGTTGGTGCGGGGGGATCGAACCCGGGTCCTCTGAAAGAGGCAGGTCGGAGGCTCTAACCGCTAAGGGCCATCTCTCCGCAGCCCCACCTATTAACTAGTTTCATATTCATGCATGAGCGGTATAGCAATGAGTTACTTGAAATTCTGTTCTTGTTAAAGACTCTAATTGAAATGTTTGAAACACTCATCAGCAATATTCTCTGGCAGAAAGAATGCAAAATAACAAAACCCTCAAATCAAATGAAAAAAAGAAAAAAAAAAAAAAAAAAAAAAAAAAAAAAAAAGTTTAGGGCTGGAGAGATGGCCTAACGGTTGAGAGTGCTGACTGCTCTTACTGCTCTTGCAGAGACCCAGGTGTGATCCCCAGCACCCACTGGCGGATGAGAACCGTCTGAAAATCCAAATCCAGGAGAACCGCCATGTTCCAAGGGAATCCGGAGACCCCTGTCTGACCTCCGCGGCATTGCCACGACATGGGTGCACAAACCACATGCAGATATAAAGTCATACACATACAAAATAAATAAAAATTAAAAAAAAAAATATTTTATAAATTTGAGAGCTGGGCATGGTTGGTGCACACCATTTAATCCGATCACTCAGGAGACAGAAGCAGGTGATTCAGTTCAAGCCAGCTTTGTCTAGATAGTGAGTTCCAGGCCAGCAGGGTTACAGGCAGAACTCTGTCCAAAAGACCAAAAAAAGAAAAAAAGATTTCCATAATAAAAAGAAAAATTGTGTGCACACTCGCGCACACAGAACACAACACACACACAGACACACAGACACCACACACACGCAAACAACACACACGCATACCCACAGAAGGCATGTAGATGTCAGAGGATGACATTCTGAGTTAAATCTCTCCTCAGTAGGTTCTTGGGATCAAACTAAGGTTGTCAAGCTTGGCAGTAAGTGCCCTTACCCACTGAGCCATCTTGCTAACCCAGGTTTCATAATTGGGTAAAAATTCTAGAAAATTTGATTTTGTTATCTTCTCATTTCGCAAATAAAAATGTGAAAGACCACAAGGTCAGTAGCTTTCAAACCTAGTTACATGAAACTCATCTAGGTGTTTTGTTTTTTTCTTTTTTTCTTTTATTTATTTTATTTATTTTTCACAAATCTAACCCGTGTTCCCGCCCATTACCCCAACCGCCAAGCTCATGCATTCTGCCAAACATCTTTTCAGCGCTTAGGCTTTTTTTCTCAATATTGTCCATGGTGAAGGTTGACTGTTTTTGACAGAAGTTCACTGTTTCAACTCAGTTGTCTTTTGATGCAGTCCTTTTCTGTTGTTGTTGTTGTTCCAAAGATGCATTAAGCCCCCAACTCCTTTGTACAAAAGCTCAGGGGGGCCCTATACAAGAAATTCTTACAACTAGGTACTTGTTACGAGCATCCACAGATGAGGGGATACCATTGGTCGTTTGTTTTCCTGGGACCGGGTTACTTCACTCAGCATGGATGTCCTCTAGCTCCAGCCGTTTTCCTGCAAAGCTCGTGATATTGTTCGCCTTTCTTTACGCTGCATAGAACTCCACTGTGTAAAGATGTAACCACATTTCTCTATCCACTCCACTCGTCAGTTGAAGGGGCATTTAGGTTGGTTCCAGCTCCTGGCAGTGTGAGAGAGCTGCAATAAACTGGCCATGCATGTAGCGCTGTGTGGCGTAAGGCTTGAGGTACAATCCCAGGGAGTGGCAATGGTTGGGTCTGGTGGCAAGTTCAGTCCAAGTCTTTCAAGGGTTCACCACACTCCTCTGGCTTTCCAGAGAGGCGCCTGTACGATTTTACATTCCCACCCAGTGGATAGTGTTCCCCTTTCTCCCCACAACTCTCCAGCCTTGGTATCATTTGTTTTCTGGATCCGAGCCATCTTATTGGAGTAAGATGAATATCTTAAAAGTGGTTTTCAGTTGCATTTCCTTAATGATTAGTGAAGTTGAGCAGTTCTTGAGGTGTTTTTCAGACAGCTCTAATCCCTCGCTTGTGAAGTCTCTGTCAGTTCTTTGCTCCATCTATTGAGTGGGTCATTTGTTTTCTTTTTTCTTTGTTTTTTGAGTAGTTGATATTTTCTGGAAGTTAATGCTGTTGTCATATGTATCTGCAGTGAAGTTTCCTCTCCCACGCGTTGGGAATTTCGTTCACTTCCTTGATTGTTTCTTTTTGATGTACAGAAGTGTGGAGTTTAATTGAGGTCCCATTTGTCAATTCGACCTTAATTCTTGTGGCAGCTGCTGTCTGATTGGGAAGTCTTATTTCCTACACCTATGTCTTGTAGTCCTGCTGCCAACTTTTTCTGTTCCGTTTCTTCTATCACCTTCATAGTTGGGGGTACACGTTGAGGTCTTTAATCCATCTGAGTTGGACTTTTGTAAAGGGCGAGAGGTAGGGGTTTAACATTTTTCTTCGAAGTTGGTGATTCAGTTTTGCCAACCCACTTGCTAAAGATGCGGTCTTTTCTCCATTGTGGGTTTCCTTGCCCCCCTTGTCAAATATGAGATGGCTTGAAATTGTATGTGCGCTCGCAGATTGGGATCTTCGATTTTGTTCCATTGGTCAACAGTCCTATTTTTGTGCCAGACCCAGGCTGTTTTTATGACTATAATAGCCCTGTTATATAGTTTGAAATCTGATATAGAGGTCCCCCTGTGTAGCTCTTTTCGGTTTCACTCAGGGTTGAGTTTGGCTATTCTGGGTCGTTTGTTTTTCCAAATGATTAAAGAACAAATTGTTTCCAAGCCTGTGGGAAGAAACTCTTGGGGATGATTTTGATTGGGATTAACGGTAAATCTATACAGAGTTTTGGTAAAATGGACAGTTGTACAATGTTAATTTTCCCAAATCATGAGCATGGAGGTTTTTGTCATTGTTTTGAATTCCCATCTTCTGGGGTCTGAGGTACTTCTTCAATGTTTATTCTTTCTTTAAGGGTTTAAAAATTTTTGTAGTAGAGTCCTTTGGTGTCTTTGGTTAGGTTTTGTTCCTAGGTACTTTATAGTTTTTGAGGCTANAAAAAAAAAAAAAAAAAAAAAAAAAAAAAAAAAAGAATACTGTAAAGGAATAGAGAAAAATTGCAAAGCAGTTTGAAGAATATAAATGCAACAGTAAAACTCAGAAGACAAGCCAGGCTTGGTGGCTGCCTACAGTTCCAGATACTGAGAAGCTGAAACAGGGGCTCATATGCTCAAGAGATCAAGCTGAATGACATTACTCAGACCCCATTAAAAATAAAAATGGGCTAGAGAGATGGCTCAGTGGTTAAGTACAATACTGGGTGTTCTTAATGGAACTCAGGTTCCATACTCAGCATATACATAGCAGTTGAAAACCATCTGCATCTCCAGTTCCAAGAATTCAATGCCCTTTTCTGGCCTCCACGGACACTGCATGCACATGGTGTACTTACCTACAAGCAAAACACCCATACACATAAATGTTTTTTAAGTTAAAAAAATTAGAACAAACCCAGGCGTGGTGATGTACACCTATAATCCCAGCAGCACTCGGGAGGCAGAAGCAGGAGAATCTTGTGTGAGTTCAAGGCGAGACTGGTCTATATAGCGAGTTTCAGGCCAGCTGGGACTAAAAAAAAGAGCAAAAAAAAAAAACTTAGAACAAAACCAAACACAAAGATAGTGGACACCAGTGTCACTTACCTTTCAACATGTCTATGTCATCACGTTCAATTTCAGCCATCCATTTGGGTGGAGAGCTAGTGATAGGCTATCAGGAAGAAGAAAAAAGCCATTCAGGTATATCCTTTTCAGAAATGTAGTTTATCACACAGCCTTCAGGTTGTTTGAAAATCCTGACAAAATGAAGATTTAGAACCCCAAGTTTCTCTAGATTCATAGAATTTTTTTTTAATTTTATTTATTTTTGTATGTGTATTAAGTTTCTCTAGATTCAGGTATGCCTTCAAATGTCACTTTATGCTAGGCATGGTTGTGCATATTTTAAATCCCAGCACTAAGGAAGCAGATAGAGACACATCTCTGTGAGGTCGAGGTCAGCCTGGTCTACGTAGTGAGTTCCAGGGCAGCTGGGGCTTGAAGACACTCTGTTTCAAACAAAACTAACAACAAAGAAGTCACTTTACAAAATAATGCTGCTCTTCTCCCCCCCCCCCCCCCNTGCCACCACGCCACCAAAATGCTTTCTTTAGTTCTATCTTTTATAATTCATAGTATAGGACAAATGAGGTGGCTCAGTGGGTAAAGGCTCTAGTTGTACAAGCCTGAATATCTGAGTTTGGTCCCTTGAACCCACATAAAGATAGAAGGAGAGAACTAATTTCAGGAAGTTATTATCTGACCTCCAAATGTATGCCATTGTGTGCACGCCCACCAACCCACATCATACACACACTCGAATACTTTAGCCAAAATATACTAAGAAGAGAATTCTTAGTATAAAATGTCATAGTAGACATATAATATGTTGTAGCACCTAAGACATAAGAAGTAACTGCATAGCTATTACAATTTAGTCAGTTTTTATCTTAGATTGAGCAGATGGTATATGATTTTTCTTTCATCATTTATACTTAATTTTCAGTTTATTTGGTTACAGCGAAATTTTCTAAGTCATAAACATAATTTTTAAACTTAAAGAGTGTCAGCCGGGCGTGGTGGCACACACCTTTAATCCTAGCACTTGGGAGGCAGAGGCAGGTGGTCTTTGTGAGTTCAAGGCCAAGCCTGGTCTACACAGTGAGTTCCAGGACAGCTTTGGGGGGGATAAGGAGACCCTGTCTCAAAAAATGACCACAAAAAAAAAAAAAAAAAAAAAAAACTTAAAGAGTGTTTCTTAAAATCCTGATTTAAACATTGTTTTAGTTACTTTTCTCATTGCTGTGACCAATATCTGATAAGACAGAACTTAAAAGTTGGTATGGTGGTAAGTGCTTTTAATCCCAGCACTCCAGAGGCACAGGCAAGGGGAATCTTTGAATTCAAGGCAAGCCTGTCCTACATAGTAATATCCTATTTGTTTGTTTGTTTATTTGTTTATTTGTTTTGGTCTCTTTTGAGACAGGGTCTCTCTATAGCCCCAGCTGGCCTGGAATTCGCTATCCCAGGCTGGCCTTGAACTCACAGAGATCCACTTGCCTTTGCTTTCTGAGTGCTGGGATTAAAGATGGCCAGCACCCTGGAATGATATCCTATTTAAAAAAAGGAAGAAATGGGACTGGAGTGATAGCCTAGTGGTTGAGAGCACCGACTGCTCTTGCGGAGGACCCGGGTTCAATCCCCAGCGCCCACATGGCGGCTAAGAACCGTCTGTAACTCCAATTCCAGGAGAACTCCAGTTCCAGGGGAATCCAACACTCTCTTCTGACCTCCGCGGCATTGCACGACATGGGCACACAGACCTGCATGCAGACAGTACACTCATACACATAAATAAATAAAAATTTAAAAATAAAAAAAAGAAAAAAAAAAAAAAAAAAAAAAAAAAAAAAAAAGGTTTATTTTGGCTTACAGTTTAAAATGGATATAGTCTTCATGTTAGGGACTGCTTGATGGCAGGAGTGTGAGGAAGCTTGTCTGCACGAGGCACAACTCCCAGATAGAAAGTCAGGCCAGGGTGGGACTGGAGAGATGGCCTAGCGCAGTTAAGAGTGCCGACCGCTCTTGCAGAGGACCCGGGGGTTCGATCCCCAGCACCCCCACATGCAGCTTGAACCGTCTTTACTCCAGTCCAGGGGATCCGACGCCCCTCTTCTGACCTCTGCGGCATTGCACAACATGGGTGCACAGACCTGCATGCAGACAGTACATTTCCATACACTACAAAAATAAATGAAATCAGGGCTGGCTGGGAAATAGCCTAGTGGTTAAGAGCACCAATTGCTCTTGCAGAGGACCCCGGGTTGACCCAGCACCCACATGGCGCCTGAAAAACGTTTGTAGCTCCACTTCCAGGAGAACTCCAGTTCCAGGGGAATCGACACCCTCTTCTGACCTCTGCGTATTGCACGACACGGGTGCACAGACCTACATGCAGACGTACTTCTACCTGAAAATAAATAAATAAATAAAAAATAAAATTTTAAAAAAATCATAAAAAAAAAAACAAAGCAGGCCAGAGTTTGTGAGGTGGCTCAGCTGTTGAAGGAACTTGCTACCAAGCCTGATAACTAATAAAAAAAAATATATTTTTTAAAAGTCAGGCTGGACTATAAAACCCGAAGTTTTGCCTTCATTGACCTACTTCCTTGATGAGGCTCCATTTCTTAGAGGTTCAGTGACCTTACAGAATAGCACCACCAGAGGGGACCAAGTGTTCAAACACACGAGCCTATGGGGACATTTTACATTCAGACTATAAAATATATTTGTATTTTTCCTCTAGAAATTGCACATACATGTTTTGAGATTATTTCTAGGGCTTCATGTATACCCTTGGCAGAGTATTATTTTCTTCCTTTTCTTTTCCTTGTGTTTTTTAGATGTAAAAAATCATTATATCTATGAATGTTTATCTGCATGTATATATGTGCACCACATCCATGCCTAGTAAAGGTGAGGCCAGAAGAACATACCAGAATCTCTGGAATGGGAGATGGTTGTGACCTGCCATGTGGATGCTGGGAACCAAACCTGTTTTGGTCAGTTCTCTTCATTGCTGAGCCATTGCTCCAGCTGTTCTATTAGACTGTCTTTTGAAAAAATATTTTATGTGCATAAGTGATGTGTGTTTGCCTGTAGGTATGTATGCCAGATGTGTGCACTGCAGTGCCCATGGAGGCCAGAAGATGTCACCAGGTTCCCTGGTATTTGGAATATGGATAGTTGTGAGCTGCCATGTGGGTGCTGGGAACTGAACTCAGGTCCTCTTCAAGAAAGCCAGTGTTCTTAACTGCTGAGCCATCTTTCAGGCTCTCTACCAGACCTACTTAATGGCCCTGATAGTCTAAGTCAGTATATTTGGGAATGACCAGGACTCTTTTCAGGGTGGTGGATATAGGAGATGACCTTACTCTGTAACCCAGACTGGTTTGAACTCATGATACTTCTGCCTCAGCCTTTACTGAGATTGTAGTCAAATCTTACCATGTTCAGCAATATTTCTTTTTCAAAACTATCTAGATGAGACCTTCCCACTCCACAATAGCCTCAAAAACATATAAGATACCTAGGAACAAACCTAACCAAAGACACCAAAGGACTCTACAACAAAAATTTTAAACCCTAAAGAAATAGAAATGAAGAAGACCTCAGAAGATGGAAAAACCTCCCCCTGCTCATGGATTGGGAAAATTAACATTGTAAAAATGTCCATTTTACCCAAACTCTGGTATAGATTACGTATTCCAATCAAAATCCCCAGAGTTTCTTCACAGGCTTGGAAACAAAAAAAGTCTCTTAAAAAAAAAAAAAAAAAAAAAAGAAATCAACCCTGAGTGAAAAGAGCTACACAGGAGGGATCTCTATATCAGATTTCAAACTATACTACAGGGCTATAGTCATAAAAACAGCCTGGTACTGGCACAAAAAACTGACCTGTTTGACCAATGGAACAAAATCGAAGATCCAACTTGAGCCACATACAATTTCAAGCCATCTCATATTTGACAAGGGGGGCAAGAAACCACAATGAGAAAAGACAGCCTCTTTAGCAAGTGGGTTGGCAAAACTTGGATCACCACTTGTGAAGAGAAATTAAACCCCTACCCTCTCGCCCTGTACAAAAGTCAACCTCCAGATGGATTAAAGACCTCAACGTGAAACCCCCAACTCTGAATGGTGATAGAAGAAAAGTTGGCAGCAGGACTACAAGACATAGGTGTAGGAAAAGAACTTCCTATATCAGCAGCAGCTGCACAAGATTAAGGTCGACAATTGACAAATGGGACCTCATCTCAAACTCAAAAAACTTCTGTACATCAAAAGAAACAATCAAGGAAGTGAACGAAATCCCACCGAGTGGGAGAAAACCTCACTGCAGTACATCTGACAAAGCATTGATTTCCAGAATATCTAAACTACTCAAAAAACAAAGAAAAAAGAAAACAACATGACCCACTCAATAGATGGAGCAAAGAACTGAACCGAGACTTCACAAGCGAGGAATTAGAGTGTCTGAGAAACACCTCAAGAACTGCTCAACATCACTAATCATTAAGGAAATGCAAATGAAAACCACTTTAAGATATCATCTTACTCCAATAAAATGGCTAGGATCAAGAAACAAATGATACCAAGTGCTGGAGAGGTTGTGGGGAAAGGGGAACACTCATCCACTGCTGGGGGGAATGTAAACTCGTACAGCCTCTATGGAAAGCGTGTGGAGAACTCTGAAAGACTTGAATGAACTTGCCACCCGACCCAGCCAGCCACTCCTGGGCATGTACCCTCAAGACTTACGCCACACAGAGATACATGAGCCAGTTTATTGCAGCTCTCTTCACAATAGCAGAGGCTGAAACCACCTAAATGCCCCTCAACTGACGAGTGGATAGAGAAAATGTGGTACATCTACACAATGGAGTTCTATGCAGCAGTAAAGAAAGACGCATCACGAGCTTTGCAGGAAAATGGCTGAGCGTAGAGGACATCATGCTGAGTGAAGTAACACAGTCCCAGAAAAACAAACGACGAATGGATCCCTCATCTGTGGATGCTGGTGTGCTAGTGCCAATACCCAATTGTAAGTATTTCTTGTATAGGGCCCCCTGAGCTTTTGTACAAAGCGAGTTGGGCGTAATGCATTTTGGAACACACAACAACAACAGAAAAGGACTGCATCAAAAGCAACTGACGGAAACAGTGAACTTCTGCTCAAAACAGTCAACTTCCCCATGGACAATATGAGAAAGACTAAGAGCTGAAAAGCATGTTTGGCCAATGCATGAGCTGCGGGTGTGGGAATGGGCGGGAACACCGGGTCTAGATTTGTAAAAATAAATAAAAATAAATAAAAGAAAAAAAGAAAAAAAAAAAAAACTACCTAGATGAGTTTCATGTAACTAGGTTTGAAAGCTACTGACCTTGTGGTCTTTCACATTTTTATTTGCAGAAATGAGAAGATAATCTAAAATGCTAAAATTTTCTAGAATTTTTACAATTATGAAACCTGGGTTAGCAAGATGGCTCAGCATGTAAAGGTTCCTGCCATCGAGGCTGAGGACCTGAGTTCTGTCCCTGGGATTTACATGGTGAAAGGCGAGAGCCGACTCCCACAAGTTATCCTCTGACATCTACATGCCTTCTGTGGGTATGCGTGTGTGTGTGTGTGTGTGTGTGTGTGTCTGGTGGTCTGTGTGTGTGTGTGTGTCTTGTTTTAATTTTTTTTTTTTATTATGAAATCTTTTTTTTCTTTCTTTTGGTCTTTTTGAGACAGATTCTTCCTGTAACCCTGCTGGCCTGGAACTCACTATCTAGACCAGCCTGGCTTTGAACTGATCACCTGCTTCTGTCTCCTGAGTGCTAGGATTAAATGGGTGCACCACCATGCCCAGCTCTAAATTATAAAATATTTTTTTTTAATTTTTATTTATTTTGTTGTGTATGAATTTACATCTGCATGGAGTTTGTGCACCCTGTCGTGCAATGCCGCGGAGGTCAGAAGAGGGTCTCGGATTCCCTTGGAACTGGATTCTCCTGGAATTGGATTTCAGACGGTTCTCAGCCGCCATGTGGGTGCTGGGGATCACAACCTGGTCCTCTGCAAGAGCAGTTGGTGCCTCTTACCGGCTAGGCCATCTCTCCAGCCCTAAATTATAAATCTTAAGGATGACCATTTATTCTTTTTTTCATTTGAGTTGAGGGTTTTGTTATTTTGCATTCTTTCTGCCAGAGAATATTGCTGATGAGTGTTTCAAACATTTCAATTAGAGTCTTTAACAAGAACAGAATTTCAAGTAACTCATTGCTATACTAGCTCATGCATGAAATAGTAATAGGCTGGGGCTGGGAGAGATGGCCCTAGCGGTTAAGAGCTCCGACTGCTCTTTCAGAGGGACCGGGTTCGATCCCCAGCCACCACATGGTGGCTGCGACCATCTATAACTCCAATTCCAGGAGAACTGCCAGTTCCAGGGGAACACCTCTTCTGACCTCTTCTGACCTCCGCGGCATAGCACAACCGGGTGCACAACCTACATGCAGACAGTGCAATTCATGACACATACAAATAAAAAAAAAAAAAAAAAAAAAGAAATAGTAATAGTCGTCACACCAAATTCCCTCAATCATTTCTCTGAGACAACTTTAAAATGAGCAGCATTAGCGGGCGTGGTGGCGCAGCCTTTAATCCTAGAACTTGGGAGGCAGAGGCAGGCGGATCTCTGTGAGTTCAAGGCCAGCCTGTCTCACAGTGAGTCCCGGACAAACGCTGGGGCTGGGGCGACAGGAAGACCTGTCTGAAAGGACTGGCGGTATATACAATAAATAAAGTATTTAAAAAATTATTTTAGTTCATTTTTATTTTATAAATACGAGTGCTGGGGCTGGAGAGATGGCTCAGCGGTTAAAAGCACCGACTGCTCTTGCAGAGGACCTGGGTTCAATTCCCAGCACCCACATGGCAGCTTTAACTCCAGTTCCAGGGGAATCCGACACCCTCTTCTGACCTCCGTAGCATTGCACAACACAGGTGCACAGACCTGCATGCAGACAGTACATTCATACACATACAGAAATAAATAAAAAATTTAAATAAATAAATAAATAAATAAATAAATACGAGTGCTTTGCCTACATGTATGTAAGTGTACCATGCCTGCAAAGGTCAGAAGATGGTGTCTGGTCCTCTGCAACTAGAGTTTCAGATGTTGTTAGCTGCCATGTGGGGGATGGGAACCAAACCTGGGTCCTCTACCAGAGTAGCCAGTATTCTTAACCACTGAGCCATCTTTCCAGCCTTGTAACACAGGTTTCTGATGGAGCATGGAGAAAATCCAAAATCCTCTAAAAAGGTCTAAATTAAGGATATAATGAATCACATAAACAAGGAAAAAAGCTTTAAAATTATATTTGGGAGAAGGGGACAGAACTAGTGTTACATCAAGTATTTCAACTGCCTAACCTTAAAGATTTCAAGCTGAGAGGTTAATAGATAAAGGCTGATATGTCAAAATAAAGTAGTTGAACAGAGGAAGGCATTATTGGCAGTTAATATGATAATATACAGAGCTAAAAATTACTAGAAAAAAATTAAAAAAATAAAAAAAAATTACTATAAGACTGATAGTCTTGAAAATAAATACTTGAGTTTTTACCCAAAAAAAGTAAAAACTTAGGATAAACTACAATGCATGTAAACTATTACTTACACTTTTGAAAGAAGCTGCAAATTCGGCAACACCTGGTACTAAAAAGGAAAAAAAAATAACACCAAAAAATGTTATTCATTCAAGAAACATTTAAGTGTTCATGCATAAAGGATTTAAACTTTGAAAAGAAAAATAGCCTTGCCTTCAAGGATCTTACAGTCTAAAAAAAGGACAGAGAGTTAATCAGTAAACATTTCTTTTTTTTTAATTAATTTATTTATTTTCACATAAATTTATTTTTATTTTTTTAACAAATCTAGACCTGTGTCCCCCCCCATTACCCCACCCCACCAGAGCTCATGCATTCTGCCAAACATGCTTTTCATCTCTTTCTCAGTCTTTTTTTTTTTTTTAAACTTTCTCAGTCTTTCTCAATATTCTCCATGAGGAAGTTGACTGTTTTGAGCAGAAAATCAGTAAACATTTCAAGAAAGATGTCAATTGCTATGGGAGGGCAAAAAAAAAAAAATCTAAATCTAAATCTGATTCAGGAGCAGGAAGAGTTTTCTAATAAAACAATGTATCAGCCAAGTTTTAAGGGACCAGGAGTTGGCTGGCAGGTTAGTGAAACTCTCTTATCAGAAAGTCTAAACTCCCTTTCCAGGGCTAGGGAAATACCCCAGCGGTAGATTGCCCGTGTAACAGGCACAAGATCCTGGGTTTGATTCCCAGGACTGCAAATAAAATAAAATAAATTTCCTTTTTCAGCTATCCTGTTGTGCCAATCAAACAACTTGCTTGAATGTCTCACAGAATCACATTAAAAATCAGAAAAGAAAAAAATTAGGTGTTTAAAGTAAAATAATGTTTGATTTCATTAATTATGAAATGCAAGCTAGGGAGCTGGAGAGATGACCTAGCAGTTAAGTGTACTGGCTGCTCTTGCAGAGGACTGGATTCTGTTCTCAGCACATACATAGCAGCTCACAGCTTTCTTGTAACTTCAGGTCCAGGGGATCCAACAGTGCTCTTCTGGCCTCCACTGGCATTGCACAGCATGGGTGCACATACATACATGCAGGCGAATCGCTCATACATATATGATAAAAATAAATTATTTTTTAAGTTTAAAAAAACTTTAATCATTACAGATACAAGACAAATCTTCAAAAATCTCTCAATGCCCAGCAATTGGGAGGCAGAGGCAGGCAGATCTCTGTGAGTTCAAGGCCAGCCTGGTCGACATAGTGAGTTCCAGGCTTGCAGGGGCTACAGGGAAACCCTGTCTCAAAAAGACCAATAATAATAATAATGTCTTCCAAATGAACACTGATTCTCCTGCATCAATTCTGATATGAAAAAAAGTAAAAACTTACATTGTTCTGGCCAAAGATCTGGCGAGGCACGGTCAAGTTTCTCAAAACTTAGCAAAGATGTTTCCAAATCTGTCCCTACAACCAAACACAGAGGTAAGAAATATAGGACTTTATATTTTATTATATTTCATTCTCAAAGAACATAAACTAAAAAAAAAAAAAAAAAACTAAAACACTCAAATAGGAAAACTTAGAGATCTGAATTTTCGAACCCGAGTCCTCTGTAAGAGCGGTCGGCGCTCTTAACCCCTAGGCCATCTCTCCAGCCCCCGAGATCTGAATTTTCTATCTACAGCAACTACCGGCACATGATATAACACAAATAAATGATTCTGCCTCACTAAACCTCACTCTTTCAATCAATAAAATAGGAGTAATTAAGAAAATTAAGGAATGTTTAGACAAATGAGTATGAGTTGGACATGACAGTCCACATCTACAATCCCAGCAACGCTCAGAAGACTGAGGCAAAAACGCTGAGCTCCAGGCCTGCCTGGCAACACACCCACTGGTCTTCATTCTCTTCAGCTTCCCTCCAGTAACATCAGTTAGGCATCCCTACTCACAAAGGATAATCTATACTAAGATTACATGCCATCTTCTTTTGCTTTGACAAGAATATCACCTCAAATAATCTTGTACCATCAGTTTCTACTTTAGGCTCACATTCCAGAAAACCTGCTTTAGAATTTCCCTGTTTTATGTAAAACTTTTTTCCATTTTCATTTATGGGGGAGGGGTTGTATGCCATGACAACAAAAGAGTTGGTTCTCTTCTACCATGGGGGTTCTGAGGTCAAATTCAGGTAGTCAAGCTTGGTGGCTAGTGTCATCTTGCTGGCCCAGAATTCCCTGCTCTTAAAAAAAGGGAGGCGGGCTGGAGAGATGGCTCAGTGGTTAAGAGCACTGACTGCTCTTGCAGAGGACCTGGGTTCGATTCCCAGCACATGGTGACTGATAGCCATCCATAACTCCAGTTCCAGGGGATCCGTTGCCCTCTCCAGACCTCCACTGGCATTGCATGACATAGGTGCGCTTACACACATGCAAGCAATACACTCATAAACATAAAATAAAAATAATATTTTTTTAAAAAAGCTTGAACTGGAAAGAAACTTAGTAAAATGCCTGGGTTCAATCCACACATGAAAAAAACTGTGTGTGGTGGCACATGTTTGTACTTACAGCATTAGAGAAATCAGAGGCTTGCTGATTCACCACTCTAAGCCTACATGGTAAGGTCAGACCACTGAGAGCCCTGTCTCAAGAGGGTAGGAAGCTCTTGAGAAACACCACCCAAAGTTAACTACCTCTGTTCATATGTTCATATATGCACACAAATACAAACTCTCTCCTTAAACCCCTAACCTCTTTTCTGTGTGTTGTCTTTAATTCCTTACCTCACACTTTGTGTGTGTGTGTGTGTGTGTGTGTGTGTGTGTGTGTGTGTGTGTTTACCTGTGGAGGCCAGAGCAGGATGTTGAAAGTCTTCCTCTATTGTTCTCCAATAAATTGCCTTGAGACAGTTTCTCACTAAAACAGAAGCTAGCATTTTTTGGCTATATTGGCTAACCAGCAAGCTCACGGGATCTGCCTGTCTCTGTCCAATGCTAGGTTGCAGGCATACCAAGCCAGGCCTGGCTTTTTACATAAGTACTGGAGATTACAACTCAAGCCCTCAGACTTGCAGACCAAGCTCCCTTACCCACTTCCCAGCCCTTACACTCTCTCCAACAATCATGTTTCTGTCCTTACATTCATGGAAACTACTGCTATTCAAGTCATCTGTGACCTAGCTTGCTAAATCCAGCCATCATTGTGATCTCTCTGTTGCATCCACACCCTGATGGCCCTACTCCCTGAATCAATGAAACTACTATGCTAGTTCTTCTTCACTCTCCTCTAGACATGCCCCATCCTAGGCTGGCTCCACTCTCTAGTACAACCTTTACCATCATATTCAATGACTCCATATTAATATTTCTAGTCTCAACCTTCTTCCTTAACTTCAGAATCCTATGTCCAAGAGGCTACTTGATGACTCTCTCCATCTACATCTGGGAAAAACTCCTTAAACCTACTATGTTCAAAACACACTTTCCAAATTCATCTATCTCAAGAAACTGCAATACCATGTTAAACCAAAATCCAAGTTTTTGTTAAGCCAAAAACCCAAGTGTCATTCCCCATCCCTTTGTTTCCTGCTGGCAAGAAAAAGACATTTTAGGGGGGGGAAAAAAAAGGAGGAAGGAGATTCCACAATTTCTTATGAGGTATGTAAAATGTCCTCCAAACCTGAGATGCACTTGCATCTAAAACTCTGAAATCAAACAACGGGCCAGGCATAGTGGCATGGACCTGTAATCCCAGCACACGGGAGACACAGGTAGGGAAGGAGATGTTTAAAAAAATTTTTTTATATTAATTTTATTTCTGTATGTGTATGAATGTACTGTCTGCATGCAAGTTTGTGCACCCGTGTCGTGCAATGCCACAAAGGTCAGAAGAGGGTGCCGGATTCCCCTGGAACTAGAGTTCTCCTAGAACTGGAGTTTCAGACGGTTCTCGGCCGCCATGTGGGTGCTGGGGATCGAACCCGGGTCCTCCGTAAGAGCAGTCGGCGCTCTTAACCACTAGGCCATCTCTCCAGCCTAGGAAGGAGATGTTTAAAGCCAGCCTGAGCTACAGAGTGAGACACTATCTAAGAAAGGGAAAGGAGGAAGGGAGGGAAAGAGAAAAACCAAGTAACATTTCTGCATATAATTGAATCAGTTTTCAGTGGTAGAGATTGAACCTAATGCTTCATGTATGCTAGGTAAGCTCTCTACAACTGAGCTGTAGTCCCCACTTAAAAAAACAAACAACAACAAAAACATTTTGAGACCTAAGTTGTCCATGCCTATAATATAGCTCTATAGCCCAGGCAAGCCTTGAACCAAGATCCTCCTACTCCAGCTCCCAAGTAGCTAAGATTATAAGTCTGCACCACCAGGCCCAGCTTCCATCAGTTTTTTTGTTTTTAACTGATTTATTATTTTTTTATTTTTTTATTTTGGTCTTTTCAAGACAGTGTCTCCCTGTAGCCCCAGCTGTCCTGGAACTCTCTGTAAACCAGGTGGGCCTTGAACTCACAAAGATCCTCCTGCCTCTGCCTCCCAAGTGCTAGGACTAAAGGCGGAGGACACCACGCCCGGCCCTGATTGATTTTTGTGAGTATTTTGCGTGAATGAATGTAAGTATACCCAAGGCCCACAGAAACCAGAAGAAGGCATCGGAACCCCTTGGAACTGGAGTTATAAAAAGGATGTTAACTGCCAGTGGGTGCTGGAATCAAAAGAAGGTCCTCTGCAAGAGCAGCCAGTAAGTCATCACTTAACCACTGAGTCATCTCTCCAGTCCTCCACTGTCATCTTTTTATAAATGTTAACGAAGGCCAACTGCTTTGTAGACACTTAGCTAAACTCTAGGAATAAACTATGAAAAAACACACCTTTGTAATTTATAATTGGGAGTGACTGGGACAAAGTTAACAGAACTATGCAGAAAATGAAGATACTGAGATACTGAACAATGATAGAGAGGGGCAATTCCAAATACTTCAGCAGAACAGAGAGCAAAAGCATATGGTATGAAATGAAAACTAACTGCCACCTGAGATGACTTGCATCTTAGACAACTTATAAATAAGGAGCACTATTCCTGCCGTCAGCCGAAGGAAGCAACACACAGAGCAGACCAGAGGGGTTGAGATGCATGCGAAACTACATTAACAAGCTCAGTTCTCAATTCCCTGGAGACTCCGGGCCAGAAAAAGAGAAGGTCCCGACTTCTGTTGCCAGGTCAACTGTTCCATCAGCTCAAATGAGAACAGAATCAACACTGCCCCAATAAGAAAGCTCCTTTTCTCCTACGAGTATCTGCTGTCAATCCTCAGCATCCCTGATGAGCCAGGATCTTTATCCTTTCACTCGGAAAGGGTCTCCAGCTGGTGGCCTCCTCCATCCACTTGGTCCACAGCGGGGGCAGTGGATACCCGGCACCTCGGGAAACGTGGGAAAGAACTTGACAGCTGAAAACTGGGACCCACTCGGAAGAAGTGAAAGACAAATGAGAGGGGTCCAAGAAAGAGTGTAAATGTGCGGGGCATCTGCAGAGCAGACGTTCCCAGAGAAGCAAGGAAACAGCCTATAGGCCACGGCTCTCTAAGCCGGCTCTTACCGTCTGTGGGAGACGCCATCTTCCAACCCATGTCACGTGACGTGGCTAACCGTCGGCGGGAAAAGCAAGTCTCTAAAGGCCACGCCCCCCACGGAGAGGCCCTATCCCCAGCTCACGGCCGGGTCCCGTCCGCCCGCCTCATAGGGCCGTATTTGCCTAACCCCGCCCCCGGCGACAGCCCGACCTGCAGCGCACTTGTTGGGGCGGAGCGACCTCAGCCTGCTCCCAGGGCCTTATTTATGTTCTTCAGTGAGGGGGCAGAACCTCGAGGCCTGTCTGTAGCCAATCGGGATTCCCGATTAGGGGGCGTCTTCCCTGTGTGCAGATAATATTCGACCCAAATCAGGGGGCGTTTCCCGATCTCCGCCAACGAAAATTGGCTTAGGGAGAAAGGGGCGAGGACGCTTCGGCTTCTGACCAATCACCTATCCCCAGAGCTGTGAGTGATGGGTGGAGTCAATGGCTCTGGTGAGTGATTGGCTAGAGGCCATACCCTCTGTTCCAATGGGAAGGATTGACCGTGTGGAAGGCAGGACTTGGCAGTGCAGCTGGAGGGCAGTCCCTGACGCCTGAAGCACCGGGAGCTGGGGAGAAACAGCGGCTAGCCATGGCGGCGGTGATGGTGGTGGCTGCGGCAGCAGTGCGGTCCCGGATCCTGCAGGCGAGTGAGGGTGCCGCCGAGGGACCTTGAACCTAGGACTGGATCCTTTCCGGCCCCTGTCTAAGCCCTGCTCCCGGGGAACTGACTTCTTAGCCCTGCCCCCTGTCGTTTGCAAGCCCACCCGTGAGCCCAGGTCCCACCCTGTCACTCCGCGCTGTCTAGTCCTGGACCCAGCGCTGGACCAGCACGCCTGACATCCTCCCCTTTAATCCCGAGCCTTTCTGACTCTGACCCAGCTGTCACTAGCTGGCTGGCTTGCTCGCTTGCTCTTCGGGCTCTGCCCACGATTTCTCTTTCACCTCTGCACCAGCCACTTCTGTTCCCCCCAAACTCCCCTTTCTGGTCCCCTTTCTTAAGGCATTTTCCTCTGCCTGGAGCGGCTATGTTTCTCCCTTCCCCCATCCAGCCTCTGTTCATAATCCGAGGTAAGGGGGGTGGGGGCTCGCTAGGGACACGGAACGAGGATCAGCAACTGAACTTTGAATCTTCTAGAACTGTACACTAAGTTTTCGCCAAAGGCAGCCATTTGTTAGCTGCTTTCACTATTATCGCCCTTATTGTTTTTCATAAGCTCTATGCCAAGTTTGTTAACTTCTTTCATCAAAGTTAAACAGAGTTAAGTTTGGGAAGTTGGTACGAGCACATTATTTTGCTACTGCAACTTTTACGGTCATTCGAAGAACTAAACATCTCCAAAACAGGTGGCAGAAAATTAAAGCCTAGGAACACAGGTTCCCAAAGTTGGCTGCTCAACTGTGTGCGATTGGAGCCATTAGAAACCAGCCTAAGGGGAGGTTGTAGAGCTACAGAAGTGCTTGCCTGCGATCCCCAGCTTTGTTATTTTACCTGTTGGCACCTTAGCAAGGACTTAGAATACTAGGCAAGCTTTGTTTGCTTTGCTTTCTGGCAAGATGCATAAACCTACAAGAAGGAACATCTTACTCATCCAGCCTGGGAATTTCCCCTATTTAGAATACAATATTTAGAATACAATTTAGAATACAATATTTAGAATATACAATATTTGTGTTCATCAGGTTTCCCTGAGTTCTATTGCAGAAATGTATGCATTTGTGAGATTCTTGGCAGAGTCAGCAAAGGTTCATGTTTGAATAGGCTATTTAATAGGATAGTGTGGAGAATGAGCTAGAGGTCTTGAGGGTTGGCATGGCATCATTCTGCTAGTTCTGTTCTGGTATCTTTTTCTAGTAGCAGGGAAAAAAAATTTCTAGTCTACATTTTCCATTACCAACTTCTCCATGAACTCATTGACAGAAGTTGGCGCTGTTTCCCCCTCTTTACATCTATCTATATCACCATGAGTCACTGAGAATCTTTTTTTTTAATTTATTTTTTATGTGTATGAATGTACTGTCTGCATGTAGATTGGTACACCTATGTCATGCAATGCCGCAGAGGTCAGAAGAGGGTGTCAGATTCCCTTGGAACTGGAGTTCTCCTGGAATTGGAGTTACAGATGGTTCTCAGCTGCCACGTGGGTGCTGGGGGTTGAACCCGGGTCCTCTGCAAGAGCAGTCGGCACTCTTAACCATTAGGCCATCTCTCCAGCCCAAGTCACTGAGAATCTTAAGAAGGTATTTTATGCCCAACATGGTAGCACACACTAAAGATCCCAGCATTCAGAAGACAAAGGCAGGCAGAGCTCTATGAGATGGAGGCCAGCTCCAGATCCAGTGCCCTCTGCCCACTCTAGAAACCTGCACAGACATGACATATAGTCACATAGACACACAGACATAACACATACATTTTAAAAGAATAGTAAATCTTCAAGAAAAACAAAAAACATTAATCTGGGTAACATAGTGAAACTATCACAAAAAGAAAAAAAGATAGGAAAATGGTCTAAATTCTGGCAGAGGACCTGAAAAGGAACGAATTCATGTGTTTAGGTTTTTATTTTTTAGGATAGCATACAAAATGATTGATAGGCTTTCAGTAGTTTTTAAGTATTTATCTCACCTTTCTCTTATTGGGATTATTAATAAAATTTAACCTAGAACCTGCTTCTTGTGATATTAACCTTCCCATTCAGAGATAAGAAAATTAGCTTTTAAGAAATTTAGTGACCTGCCTCATTGAAATCCTGCAAAGAGCACAGGCTTCAAAGTCATCTTCGAATTTTACCCCAACTCTGCTACAGTCTAGTTAAAAAATTCTGAAGATTAAAAAAAAAAAATTCTGAAGATTAGAATTTTAAAATATAATGAAATAGATTGGCTGACAGTTAAGGTCACTCACCCATCATGACCCAGTTAGTAATTGATGAAGGTGAGCATTTAAGACTTAGGTTATGGCATTTTTTTTTTTTTTCCTTTCTTGGTATGGTCCCAGACTTTCAACATTCTCTCTACTGTGTTGCAATGGCAGTGCTAGGCAATGATGCCCTGACTACTATAAGGAAGTTGGAAAGAGCCCCAGATTCAACCTACACCACTCAAGATAAGCATCTAAAAGGTCTGGTTCTAGGCCTAAGGGTTGAAGCAAATTCCCAGATAGGTAATAGCAGATACTTATAGAGTAAGTTATAATTAGTTGTTTTTTTTTTTAACACCAGTGTTATGTTAATGAGAGTTTCTTAGAAATGAAAAAAGACATGAAGCCAGGTGTGATGGTGCAAACCTGTAATCCCGGCACTTAGGAGGCAGAGGCAGGCAGATCTCTCTGAGTTCAAGGCCAGCCTGGTCTACATAGAGAGTTCCAGGCCAGCAGGAACTATAGGTACAGGGAGACACTGTCTCAAAAAGCAAAGCAAAGCAAAAATAAATAAACAAATAAATAAATATTTAAAATGCAAAGCAAAGAAGATATGAGCTCTAACTCTGTGAAAAAAATATGAACATATTTTATAATGCCAGACACACTGCTTGTTTTTTCTTCTATACATTGGGGAAACACTATGTAAGTAAAAATATGAAGCTTAACTAACCAGCTTAAGTTAGCTGATCAGTATATTTTCTTTTTTTTTTTTTTTTTTTTTTTTTTTTTT
>VZQC01008909.1:878758-895503 GCA_009823505.1 Rhizomys pruinosus
CGGAGGTCAGAAGAGGGTCTCGGATTCCCCTGGAACTGGAGTTCTCCTGGAATTGGAGTTACAGACGGTTCTTAGCCGCCATGTGGGTGCTGGGGATCGAACCCGGGTCCTCTGCAAGAGCGTCGGTGCTCTTAACCGCTAGGCTATCTCTCCAGCCCCCTAGCATAAGATTTTAACAGATTTAAATATGGACTGATTGTGAATCATGATGAATTTCATTACTTAGGCATGAACAATCTCACTTAAATTTCATTGCTTCTCCATGGAACAGTATAGAACCAGAGGCCTGGAACAATGACTGTACTTCTTTGGGTATGGAAAAGTTAACTCACAATGAGACATTTAGTACCTGCAGTCTGAAGTCTTCCTCTACTTCTAGGACTCTAGAAAGCGATCAATAAAAAAAGCCATTTCAGGACTGGAGAGATGGCCTAGCGGTTAAGAGCGCCGACTGCTCTTGCAGAGGACCCGGGTTCGATCGCCAGCACCCACATGGCAGTTGAAAACCATCCAGGGGAATCCCATGCCCTCTTCTGACCTCTGCAGCATTGCATAGCATGGGTGCAATGTACATGCAGACAGTACATTCATACACATAAGAAGTAAAATAAATAAATAAAAATAAAGAAAAATTTTTTAAAAAGCCATTTCAGGACTAGAGATGTGATTTAGTTGGTGGAGTGCTTGTCTATCATGCATGAAGACCTAGGTTCATTTTTTTTTTTGTTTTTCGAGACAGGGTCTCCCTGTAGCCCCAGCTGTCCTGGAACTCACTCTGTAGACCTGGAACTCACTCATGGCCTTGAACTCACAAAGATCCGCCTGCCTCTGCCTCCCAAGTGCTAGGATTAAAGGTGTGCGCCACCACGCCTGGCAAAGGTTCATTTTCTAGTATCACATAAAACTGGGTGTAGCAGCACATGTCTGTAACACTAGCACTCCAGAGATGGAGGCAGGAGGATCAGGAGTTCACGGTCATCCTCGGCTAGCTAGCAAACTGGAGGCTAGCCTAGAGTACATGAGACTCTATCTCAAAACAACAGCACAAGACCTTTCATGTGAACTTATTATAATAATTATTATTTGGGGGTACTAGAGATTAGAGCCTCAGTCATGCTCACTTTAACTAGAGTTAAAGACAGTTCAAGAAAGTGAGTTGCTTACAAGTACTCTACCACTGAGCTAAATCAGCCTGTTGTTGATAAAAGAAAAAAAAATTCCTTCTACTGCCCAAACTGGTCTCCAACTCATGACAGTCAACAATGCTGCCTCTGCCTCTCTCTCAAGTGTTGGGATTACAGGCATGAGCCACCACACCTGGCTAGCCTACAATTCTTTAAACTCTTCCTTTCTGGCTGTATCTTTTTTTTATATTTACCAACATGTTAAAGCTATTTTTCACTTCATCTCCAGCTCAACACGAAGCACTGTACTCCTCAGTTTGGAGTGCTTCCTCACACCTTCCTGTTGTTCCTGTTCACCTTCTAGAAACCAACTGAGCATTTACTTCCTCAGAAACTTTCTTAGCCTCAATGAAGACAGATTCCCCCAATCTATGCCCTTATACCTTTATATAAAATTTCAGCCTATGTTATAGTTGCATTTTTATACTTAATGTGCGACGATTTCAATGTTTTCTCCCATAAGTGAGATGTCATTATTTTCTCAACACTGTATGGTAAGTATATAAGCAATGTACTTATATTAAGTGAACTACAGATGGATTAAATAATATTTAAACATTTCCCTCAAATTGGCTTTCTAGCCTCATTTACTTTTTATTTTCTCAGTAGTGATGATCAAACCCATGGTCTCATGCATGACAGGCTAAGCACTGTCCCACTTTCCCTCCATCCCTTTAACTCTATTTCATCATTTCATTTTTTTTTAATTTTTTTTATTAATTTTTATTTATTTCTGTATGTGTATGAATGTACTGTCTGTATGCAAGTCTGTGCACCCGTGTCGTGCAATGCCGCGGAGGTCAGAAGAGGGTCTCGGATTCCCCTGGAACTGGAGTTCTCCTGGAATTGGAGTTACAGACGGTTCTCAGCCGCCATGTGGGTGCTGAGGATCGAACCCGGGTCCTCTGCAAGAGCGGTCGGCGCTCTTAACCACTAGGCCATCTCTCCAGCCCTCATCATTTCATTTTAACAGGGCCAGGCTAAGTTGCACAGGCTGAACTCAAACTCTCATGACCGTCCAGCCTGAGCCTTCCCGGAAGCTGGGATTACCGGCACTGCACCACCCTGCCCAGCTGTTCTCATGTCATATCACCATTCTCTTCTTTCCTAAGCTAAGAAATTTTTACCTCCTATGTCCTTTACCACCACGTCCTGTTTATTTTTCCTATACGTTTCTCCCTCTTTAGACTACTCCCTTGCCTAAATCCCTCACCACTGTGTACCCAAAGTAGTGCAATAGCCTCTGTGGTTTCCCAGCTGGTTTTGTCCTTTCAATTCATCAATAATGCCACAGTTCTGACAAAGGCCCTGATCTATGTATCCTTCAAGTGAAAGCATTTGAGCATATATGGCTTGGTCCTCTTTATATTCCTTCAGTGCAGAAAAGAGTACACGGTACTCCAGAGTCTACAGTAGCGTAAGTTCTGTCCTTTCTGGATGGTCTTTAAGGTTCATCAAAATCTAATTCTTAAATCTTACTTCATTTCTCTTTAGCATCATTGGGTTTCCTAAAGCAAGGCAATTTTTCCTCAGTGATCTCTAAACATCCTATACCTAATCCTAACTCTGAGTTTGTGCTTAAAGTCCCTACAAAGTTATCCTTGGCTAATGCCTTCTCCTATCTCACTATCCCACTGTACCCTTTGGAGTCACATTCTTTCAAGACTATCTTCTCTGATTATCCAATATGTGTTTGAATTCATTGTGTTACCTAATTTCCTTGTTATATTTGGTTTTGTTTGAGCAAACAGATTACAAGCACTCTGAGTTCAGGGCAATTTTCTCTTCATTCTTTTTTAAAGACAGAGTATCCTTGTAGCCCCAGCTGTCCTAGAACTTGTACTAGCTATGTGGACCAGGTTGGGCTCGATCTCACAGAACTCCAATTACCTTTGCCTCCTGAGTGCTGGGGTTGAAGGTGTATACCACCATGCTCAGCCTCTTCATTCCTGGCCTGTTCATTCTTTTGAATCTCTGACAGCACTTCAAAGTACTGAGCATGGGGGTACTGGACAGATAACTTAGCAGTCAAGAGCGTTGTTTGCCCTTGCAGCAGACCCAGGTTTGATTCCCAGCACTGAGATGGTAGCTAAGAACTGTCTGTAACTCCAGTTTCAGGAGAATCTAACACCATCTTCTGCCCACCTCGGGCATTGCATGACACGGGCGCACCTACCTACATACAGGCATGATTATTTTTTTTTAATTTTTATTTATTTGTTTATGTGTATGAATGTACTGTCTGCATGTAAGTTTGTGCACCCGTGTGGTGCAATGCCTCGGAGATCAGAAGAGGGTGTCGGATAACCCCTCCTGGAGTTATCCTGGAATTGGAGTTCCGGATGGTTCTCAGCCGCCATGTGGGTGCTGGGGATCAAACCCAGGTCCTCTGCAAGAGCAGTCGGTGCTCTTAACTGCTAGGCCATTTCATCAGCCCCACAGGCATTATTCTTATACACATTAAAGAAAAAGTACTGAAGCCAGACGTGGTGGCGCACCCCTTTAATCCTAGCACTTGGGAGGCAGAGGCAGGTGGATCTTTGTGAGTTCAAGGCCAGCCTGGTCTACAGAGCGAGTTCCAGGTCAGCTGGGGCTACAGGGAGACCCTGTCTCGAAAACACCAAAAAAAAAAACAAAAACAGGGGCTGGAGAGATGGCCTAGTGGTTCACTCTTACAGAGGACCCAAGTTAGGTCCCCAGCACCCACATGGTGGCTGAGAACCATCTTTAACTCTAGTTCCAGGGGAATCTGACACCCTCTTCTGACCTCCGCAGCAATGCACAACACGGGTGCATAAAACTATATGCAGACAGTACATTCATACACATACAAGAATAAATAAATTAAAAAAAAATACCAAATCAAGCTGGGTGTGGTGGTGCATACCTTTAATCCTAGCACTTGGGAGGCAGAAGCAGGTGGATCTCTATGAGTTCAAGGCCAGCCTGGTCTACAGAGCAAGTTCCAGGACAGCCGGAACTCCAAGGAGACCCTGTCTCAAACAGACCAAAAAAAAACAGAAAACAGGCCAGCTTGGTTTATATAATGAATTACAGGCCAGCTGGACAGCTAGGGAGACCGTCTCAACAAAACAAAACAAAACAAAACACAAAACAAGCAAAAAATCCACCCACATACAGACACACACACACATACACACACACACACACACACACACAAAATCCCCCAAACAAAAAGGACAGTTCTCTGCTTCATGTTTGTGGTGAAATATGTGAGCCCTTCGTTTCTAGCTCATGGTACTTATTGCCATGCCTCCTCCTGGATCTGACTGACTGACTTATTGCCTCCCAGCCACGATGGACTCTTACCCTTCTAGAACCAACTGACTGGCTTCTACAGACTCCTGAAGCACTACAACCATCGACCTTGAAGTATAAGGTTGGGAAAAGAAAATCTTCCTTCTGATGACAAATACTTCAGGTCAAACATGTTCTTCAGATAAGAAATTCAACTAATATACTTCTGTATCCACAAGGGCTTTAAGAGAAGTAAATCCAGGGCTGGAGAGATGGCTCAATGGTTAAGAGAACTGACTGCTCTTACACAGGACCCGGGGTTGATTCCCAGCACCCACAAGGCAGCTAACAACTATCCATAACTCCAGTTCCGTGGGAATCTGACACCTTCTTCTGACTCTGTGGGCATTGCACGACACGGGTGCACTTACACACACAAGCAGGCAATACATTCACACACACAGAGACACATACATATACAAACACACACATTTAAATAAATAAATAAATAAATAAATAAATAGAAATAAATCCAAAACAGGAGAGCTGGGAGTCAGTCAGACTCAGTGATTGAACACCTGTGTAGTATATTCAAGGCCCTGAGTTAGACCCTACCCCAACCCCTGCACTGCAAACAAACAAAAAAACAGAAGAACTTGTTAAAAAAAACCTCCACATCACCCTCCATCACTGTATACTGTTATTTTACAATCAGTCAAGTGCTAAATATTGTTGAATACAAACTAGGTATGAGACAGTGCCTATGATAATGAAAAAAGAAACAAACGCAAAACAAAAACAAAGGAGAAACTGATAGTAATCACTAAAAGGAATTTCCTGGTACCTCTGTGATTTCTGTATTGCCTCTTTATCTTTTCTAAGAAATTCCCTTGACTAATAATCCATCTGCAGGCAGGTGTGGGGTACACACCTGTAAGTCCAGCACTCCTTAGCTGGAAGCCCGAAGGTGGACTGAGAGCCAGCCTTGATGGAAGGTGAGCTGGAAGCTACCTGCACCACAGGAGACTGTCGCAAAAATCAAAACACAAAAAGAATCAGCCTAAAAGTGCTTTATCTTTGCAAACCAATAAAAGCTTTACAGTTTTTTTTAATTTAATTTTTTTTATGTGTACGACTATACTGCATGTAGGTTTGTGCACCCGTGTCGTGCAATGCCGTGGAGGTCAGAAGAGGGCGTCAGATTCCCCTGGAACTGGAGTTAAAGACAGGTTCTCAGCTGCCATGTGGGTGCTGGGGATTGAACCCGGGTCCTCTGCAAGAGCAGTTGGCACTCTTAACCGCTAGGCCATCTTTCCAGCCCCAAAGCTTTACAGTTTTTAAATTTCCCTTAAGGTACCAAGCATTCAGCCTTAACTCCTTCGTAAGCATTACCTTGAACATCTAAGCTTTATTTTCTCTCTCCTTTTTCCAGGTCATCCTTTGCTTTTATGGTCATTCATTCATCTCTCAATCTTTGTTGCTGGAAGTTGCAACAGCTGAGCAAGTAACTAAGTTCCTTTACTTGGTAAGAATACATTCAATGTTCCTAGGTGGCATCTACGTTTGATAACAACTGGAATTTCATTGCAAAAATAGGAAATTACCTAGCAGCTTGACCATTCATTTTTGCAAAGAGCAACCTTAAGACTTTTTCCTTCTGCTCCCAGGTCAAATCTCCAATATCCACATTATTTTGAGCACTTGGCCTGAAGATTTTCAAAGAAAAAAAAAAAGGAAAAAGGAAAATGTGATCAAAGTAAACTTTTCTTTTTTAAAACCATATAAAGTACATAAATAGAAAATTTTATACGATAACTGAATATTATGTAATGATTACAAAGCAAACTATGCCCACTAAAAAACCATAAAATTTGAAAGGGATTATCAACGTGCTAGCCAACCCCAAATGTTGTGGGATCATTAAGACGAAATGACAGAAACATATAACAATATGCACTATGATTTAAATAATAGTTTGTAGAGGGAAGTTTGTGTGCTAAGAAACAAATGCTAACAGGAAACCAAATTAATCATTGTAAGTAGTCTGCAGCTACCTCAAATATTCTACATTTTCATGGTAGCAGTAAATCTCTAGATGTATTCTGGAAAATTTGAGACTTTTGGTTACTACAATGGTATGGGACACTAGTCAATGTCCTCCAATCCACGTAACATTTCTACATGACAAAAAGTTATCATAATAGGGGCCAGAGAGATTGCTCAGTGGTTAGGAGCCCTGTCTATTCTTACAGAGACCTGAGTTTGAATCCCAGTACCCAAAAGGTGACTAACAACCATCCATAACTCCAGTTCTAGAGATCAAATGCCCTCTTCTGTCCTCTGTGAGCACTGCACAACATGGGTGTACTTACATCATTCAGGTGATACACTCGTACACATAAAAAGTTTTTTTAATTATTATTTTGATTTTTTAAAATGATATGGTTATTATTACCTATGCATTTTATCTCAGAACAGTAATAGCACAAAATATTTTATTTTATTTTTTTTTATTTTTATTTTTGGTCTTTTCGAGACAGGGTCTCCCTGTAGCTCCAGCTGTCCTGGAACTCGCTCTGTAGACCAGGCTGGCCTTGAACTCACAAAGATCCGCCTGCCTCTGCCTCCCAAGTGCTAGGATTAAAGACGTGCCCCACCAAGCCCGGCATTAATAGCACAAAATATTTTAAAAAGTATGTTCATCAAAAAATATTTAATTGGGCTGGAGAGATGGCCTAGCGGTTAAGAGAACTGATTGCTCTTGCAGAGGACCCGGCTTCAATCCCCAGCACCCACATGGTGGTTGAGAGCCATCTTTAACTCCAGTTCCAGGGGAATATGACACCCTCTTCTGACCTCCGCGGCATTGCACGACACGGGTGCACAAACCTACATATGGACAATACATTCATACATATTAAATAAATAAATAAAATAAAATAAAATTTAATCTAGGCTAGGTCTGGTGGTGCACAACTTTAATCCCAGCACTCTCTGTGAGTTCAAGGCCAGCCTGGTCTACATAGTGAGCTCCAGGGCAACTGGGACTATAAAGGAAGATCCTGTTTCAAAAAGACCAAAAATTTTTTTTTAACTAAATCTAATTAAATCTTTACAACGAACTTCCAACTTACAGAAGCAAATATAAAGGCTCTATTTAAAGTAAAAGACTGTCGGGGCTGGAGAGATAGCCTAGTGGTTAAGAGCATCGACTGCTCTTGCAGAGGACCCGGGTTCGATCCCCAGCACCCACATGGCAGCTAAGAACCATCTGTAACTCCAATTCCAGGAGAACTCCAGTTCCAGGGGAATCTGACACCCTCTTCTGACCTCCACGGCATTGCACCACACGGGTGCACAGACCTACATGCAGACAGTACATTCATACACATACAAAAATAAATAAGGGCTGGAGAGATGGCCTAGCGGTTAAGAGCGCTGACCGCTCTTGCAGAGGACCCAGGTTCAATCCCCAGCACCCACATGGAAGGTGAGAACCGTCTGTAACTTAAAAAATGAGAGCTGGGCGTGGTGGCGCACACCTTTAATCCTAGTACTTGGGAGGCAGAGGCAGGCGGATCTTTGTGAGTTCAAGGCCAGCCTGGTCTACAGAGTAAGTTCCAGGACAGCTGGGGCTACAGGGAGACCCTACCTTGAAAAGACCAAAAATAAATATAAAAAAAAATAAAATAAAATATTTTGTGCTATTACTGTTCTGAGATAAAATGCATAGGTAATAATAACCATATCATTTTAAAAAATCAAAATAATAATTAAAAAAACTCTTAACCTAGCGGTTAAGAGCGCTGACTGCTCTTGCAGAGGACCCAGGTTCAATCCCCAGCACCCACATGGAAGGTGAGAACCGTCTGTAACTTAAAAAATGAGAGCTGGGCGTGGTGGCGCACACCTTTAATCCTAGTACTTGGGAGGCAGAGGCAGGCGGATCTTTGTGAGTTCAAGGCCAGCCTGGTCTACAGAGTAAGTTCCAGGACAGCTGGGGCTACAGGGAGACCCGTCTTGATAAAGACCAAAAAAAAAAAAAAAAAAAAAATATATCATATTATATATCTATCTATATATATATATAATTAGTAAAACAATTTAAAAGTTAAAAGACTGTGGGCTGGAGAGATGGCCTAGCAGTTAAGAGCGCCGACTGCTTTTGCAGAGGACCCGGGTTCGATCCCTAGCACCCACATGGTGACTGGAGAACCATCTTTAACTCCAGTTCCAGGGGAATCCAACACCCTCTTCTGACCTCCACAGCATTGCACGACATGGGTACACAAACCTACATGCAGACAGTACATTCATACACATAATAAGTAAAATTTTAAAAAAAAGAAAAAATAAAGTTAAAGATTGTACAGTGACATCTTATGGGATAAATAACAAATTTATGTCATGACATGAGAAGGGTACCTACTAAGAATCTATACTAATCTTTATATACTATGCTTAGTGGTTACAGACATGAGTAAGTCAGTTTCTGTCCTCAAGTAACATTGCTAAGAAATCTATCCAATGCTTAGCTGTTACCAAACTGAATCTGTTCTGAATTCTTGTTTGTTTTTTGTTTGTTTTTTATTTTTATTTTGTCTTTTTGAGACAGGGTTTCCCTGTGGCCCCAGCTGGCCTGGAGCTCACTCTGTAGACCAGGCTGGCCTTAAACTCACAGAGATCCACCTGCCTCTGCCTCCCAAATGCTGGGATTAAAGGTGTGGGCCACCATGCCCCGCCTTGTTCTCAGTACTTTTTCAGAGGATAGAAGTGAGACAAGTTCTCACTCCTGGCCCAGGCCTGGAACTCATGTCAGTCTCCTTGCCTCACTCAAGTGCTGGGATTACAAGTATGAGCCACTATACTCAGCCTCAGCTAAATTTTTATTTCTTTTGCAGGATGAAAAAAAAATAAGACCACATAAAATTAAAAAAAGAAAGATTACTTATCTGTATTTGATCAACATATATTGTTTATATGTACTGAAACATCACAATATACCTTATAAGTATATAAACTCTTTTATGTTAAAAATATTAAAACATATTTAAGGAAATAGAAATGTTAATAACTCTGATTTGATTATTACACATTGTATAATGTAGCAAAGAGTACATTGTGCCCCACAGATACACAAAGTTAAAATAAAAATAAAGATAGACTACATTCATGGATTGGAAGAATTAATATTGCTTTCACCTATTCAGTATGATGTTGGCTGTATATTTTCCATATTAAAGCTTTATTATGTTTCTTATATATAATTAGTTGAAGAGTTTCATAATAAAAAAAATAAGACCACAAACAGATAATTATGGTGTTATTAGTACCATTTTTCAGCCTCCAAAAGATCCTGATTCACACTATTGGTGCTGTGTTCTTTGCCATCAAATGTCCTAATTTTGGGATAGTGTGTTTTTCCTGCACATGCCGTTCTCATCTTTAAATTGAAAGCAGCTTGTGCTATCTGCTTATAATTCTTCCTGCTCACTAGAATCTGTTGCTTCACTTGGTATAGAGCATCCAGAAAGAACTTTTCCACTTCTGTTCTCTGATCTAGTATGTTTTTAGCCAGTCTTTTCATTCGATTCATTTCCCTGTCCTTCATCTGAAGAAGTTGCTGCAGCTTGTCAAGTTCTATGTGCCCAGCTTGGTTCTCTACCATTGCCTTTTGCTGCAGTTTCAAAACTTCAGTCTCAAACTCTGTAGTCATATAAGCCAAAGCATTCTCCAAGCTTAGCACCTTCTTCTGAAGAGTTTGGATTTGCGACCTCTGCTGGGTAAGTTGCGCAATCTTTTCTCTAATCAACAGCTCATTGATCTCCTAAAAACAAAAGGATTTAAGAGATGAGAGATTTTTCTTTTCTTAAAACATTCCAGGACTTGAAAGTCCCTCAATAATTTCCATTATTCAATGAGATTTGAATTTGATGTGAAGCTAAAAGGTGATTACTTTTATATCTCTATGCACAGGGAGTAACAAAGATACTTAGGTCCTTGTCTAGACTTATGAAGGCAATCTACTGATTTTGCTAATTATGAAACTTTCAAACCTCCTTTAGAATTCTTACAAGGTTACATATTTTATAGTGTCAAAATCAATAAAACTGTACAAAAAACACTAGCAGGTCATAAAACTGTAGTAGACACCTGGTTACCTATCCCAATATCTATTTTCCCTTACCTCCTTGGTAATAAACCTCAAATTTTCCAGCACTCAGGAGGCAGAGGCAGGCAGATCTCTGAGTTCAAGGCCAGCATGGTCTACATAGCAAACTCCAGGCCAATCAGGACTAAATGGAGACCCTTTCTCAAAAGACAAAAAATATATATATAAATAAACCTCAATTTTATTCAGGAAGAAAGAAAATTCCCAGTGCCTCTTGAAGTTCATCAAGGTCAGCTCTGGTCAAGGAGACACAAGTAGATTTATGGGAGGACTTCTAAAGGGAGAGCCAGATTCTATTGTTATCTTTCCTTCCTGCTGTTTATAGTAATTGTTGGAGCTCCATCAGTTACCTTAACCATGAGGCACTCATGTGTGTGCACAGGTGGGCACACATACATATCCCATAAAACAAAATGTAAAAAGAAATGCTTAAGATGTAAGCCATGGGCTAGAGAGATGGCTCAGCGGTTGAGAGCACCGACTGCTCTTGCAGAGGACCCGGGTTCAATCCCCAGCACCCACATGGAGGCTGAGAACCATCTTTAACTCCAGTTTCAGGGGAATCCGACACCCTCTTCTGACCTCTGCTGCATTGCGCAACACGGGTGCACAGACCTGCATGCAGACAATACATTCATACACATAAAAATAATAGTAAATAGCTGGGTGTGGTGGCACATGCCTTTAATCCTAGCACTTGGGAGGCAGAGGCAGGTGGATCTTTGTGAGTTCAAGGCCAGCCTGGTCTACAGAGTGAGTTCCAGGACAGCTGGGACTACAGGGAGACCCTGTCTCAAAAAGACCAAAAAAAAAAAAAATAATAATAATAATAATAATAAGAAGAAGAAGAAGAAGAAGAAATAAATAAAAATTTTAAAAAATCTTCTAGTTCCAAAAAAAAAGATGTAAGCCATAAGTTAAGTTACAGAGCACAATTAAGAAAGCCAAGCCTGAGCCTGGTGTGGTGGCGCACGCCTTTAAACCTAGCACTCAGGAGGCAGAGGCAGGTAGTTCTCTGTAAGTTCAAGGCCAGCCTGGTCTACAGAGTGAGTTCTAGGCCAGCTGGGGCTACAGGGAGAAACTGTTTCGAGAAAAAATAAAATAAAATAAAAAGCCAAGCCTGATCTGGATGGCTTACCTTCAAACTTCCTTTAGGTAAAAGATTAAACCTTTAAGTGGTGACTCTATTGATATCAGATCTTTTACAAAGTAATTCCTAAATGATTTAGGGTCCAACTATGAAACAAAGCCAAATGAGTAGCCTAAGGTAGCAAATAAAAGTCATGTTCACATTTCTGATAGATTTATAAAATCAAGCCTAATGTATCTTTTGGGAGGATGATGTCTTTATGAAATAGGGTCTCCCTTTAGCCCCAGATGGCCTGGCACTCTCTATGTAGAGCAGACTGACCTTGATCTCTGTGTGTGCTACCACACCTGGCTCAGCCTAAAGCATCTTATAAATAAATCACTTAGTAACTAATCATTTCAGATAAGGAAAGGTAATCACCCTGACAGAAGAAAAATTATCTTATTGTACTTAAGTATCATTATTATGGCCAATTCTTTGTATTTACCAACAATCCTTTTTTAAAAAAATGCAAAAAAATCTGAATGAGAGTAGGAACCTTTTGATGTAAAAGGCAAGAATTACTTTCTTGCAATTTCTGAGTGTTTTTCTGTCGTAGTTCATCTTCCTTCAAGTGGTGTGTGAGAGCTTTGTGAAGATAAACATTCTCTTTAAAAACATTTCTTCCAGCTGTGTTCAGTTGCCTAAAATACATAAGAACCAAAAATATATGCTGAAAATTTAAATACCACAAAGCAAACAAACAAATAAACAAAGCTTCCCCCTCTGGCATTTTTTTCCTTTTTTTTTTCTTTTTGAGACAGGGTCTCCCTGTAGCCCCAGCTGTCCTGGAACTCACTCTGTAGACCAGGCTCATCTGGAACTCACTCTGTAGACCAGGCTCATCTTGAACTCACAAAGATCCACCTGCCTCTGCCTCCCAAGTGCTAGGATTAAAGGCTAAAGGCATGTGCCACCATGCCCGGCTCAGTCTCCCTGTATCCCCAGCTAGCCTGGAACTTGATATGTAGACTAGGCTGACCTCAGTCTCACAGAGATCTGCCTGCTTCTGCCTCCTGAGAGCTTGGATTAAAAGCTTGTGAGACAATATCTGGCAACCTTTCAGCATTATTAATGACCACCACTAGGGTGAGTTTGTAGTTCATTGGTAGAGTACTTATTTAGCATGTGCAAGGCCCTGTTTGGTCCCTAGCACCAGAAGGGGGCAGGGGAGCTCAGAACATTGGACCTGCATATGATCACCACCATTTAACTTATGATTAAGTACTCAATAGAAGGTGGGACCTTGTGACTAAGTTCTTCCCCAATAGTAAAAAGCTGTGTTAGCTGGACATGATGGCCCAAGTCTATAATCACAGAACCTAGTAGGCAAAGGCAGAAAGATCAAAAGTTGCTTGCCAGCATTGGCTACGTAGCAAGACCGTCTTTATTTTTATTTTATTTATTTATTTAGGACCTTTTTTGAGACGGGGTCTCTCTTTAGTCCCAGCTGGCCTGGAACTCACTATGTAGACCAGGTTAGCCTTGAACTCACAGAGATCCACCTACCTCCACCTCCTGAGTGCTGAGATTAGAGGTGGGAGCCACCATATACCTGATTTATATCTATATTTATATCTATCTATATAGAGATAGAGATGGATCTATATATATAGATATATGATTTATATATGTATATATGATTTATATCTATGCATATATATTTATTTATTTTGTGGTCTTTTTGAGACAGGGTCTCCCTTTAGTCCCAGCTGGCCTGGGGCTTGCTATGTAGACCAAGCTGGCTTTGAACTCACAGAGATCTGCCTGCCTCTACTTCCCAAGTACTGGGATTAAAGGTGTGTGCCCCCACACCCTGCTCTATTATTTTATTTTATGTGTAGCAGTGTATTGCCTTTATGTAGGTAGCTGCACTGATGTCACGCAATGCCTGAGGTGGTCAGAAGAGGGCGCTGGATTTCTCTGGAACTGGATGGTTGTTATCTGCCATGTGGGTGCTGGGAACTGAACCCAGTCCTCTGTAATAGCAGTCACTAATCTTTTTTTAAAATAAATTTATTTATTATTATTTTTGTATGTGTAGGAATGTACTGTGTGCATGTAGGTCTGTGCACCCTTCTCGTGCAATGCTGCGGAGGTCAGAAGAGGGTCTCGGATTCTCCTGGAACTGGAGTTCTCTTGGAATTGGAGTTACAGACGGTTCTTAGCCGCCATGTGGGTGCTAGGGATCGAACCTGGGTCCTCTGCAAGAGCAGTCGGTGCTCTTAACTGATAGGCTATCTCTCCAGCCCCCAGCAGTCACTAATCTTAACTATTGAGCCCATCTCTCTAGCCCCAAGACCCTGACTTAAAAAAAAATAGCTGGGCATGGTGACACATGCCTTTAATCCTAGCACTTGGGAGGCAGAAGCAGGCGAATATCTGTGAGTTCAAGGCCAGCCTGGTTGGGGCTGGAGAGATAGCCTAGCAGTTAAGAGCACCGACTGCTCTTGCAGAGGACCCAGTTTGATCCCCAGCACCCACATGGCGCCTAAGAACCATCTGTAACTCCAATTCCAGGATAACTCCAGTTCCAGGGGAATCCGAGACCCTCTTCTGACCTCCTCGGCATTGCCCGACATGGGTGCACAAACCTTCATGCAGACAGTACTCACTCATACACATACAAAAATAAAAAAAATTTTAAAAAAGGCCAGCCTGGTCTACAGAGCAAGTGCCAGGATAGCTGGGACTAAAGGGAGACCCTGTCTCAAAAATACCAAAATAATAATAATAATAATAATAATAATAATAATAATAAAGTCAGCAATAGGAGATGTAGCTCAGTGGTAAAGCATTTGCCTAGCATTTGTGAGATCCTGGGTTCAAGCCCTAGTAGAAAAGAAAATAATGCTTTTTTATTTAGCATGAGAGATCCAGCAGGAATGGAAAGAGGTCAACAGAGAGGTGGTTTTCTGTAGCACTATTCAGTGTTACAGAAACACACACACCAAACCCCTGTGTGCTCCCACAGAGAAGGTCAGGACTGCACAGCAAATGGAAGGTGACAGAAGGGAAAGCAATCACAGCTCTGGGGTGCTCATGCAGAGGAGTCAGGAGTGGGAGGGGGTGCTTCTGGAGGACTGTAAAAGGTTACTAAAATTCTGAATTGATAAAATAGCTAAATTATTATTATTATTTTTTTTTTTGGTCTTTTCGAGACAGGGTCTCCCTGTAGCCCCAGCTGTCCTAGAACTCACTCGGTAGACCAAGCTGGCCTTGAACTCACAAAGATCCACCTGCCTCTGCCTCCCAAGTGCTAGGACTAAAGGCGTGCTCCACCATGCCTGGCTAAATTCTTTTTTTAAAAGTCAGCAATAGTAGCATATATCTAATACCAGCTATTTAGGAAGTTGAAGCACAAGGATCACAAATTTATGACCTGCTTGGGCTATATAGTGTGTACAAGGCTAGCCATGGTAGCTTAGTGAATCCTTGTTTCAAGAAAGCAAGAAGAGGGGCTGGGGAGATGGCCTAGCGGTTAAGAGCGCCGACAGCTCTTGCAGAGGACCTGGGTTCGATCCCCAGCACCCACATGGCGGCCAAGAACCGTCTGAAACTCCAATTCCAGGAGAACTCCAGTTCCAGGGGAATCCAACACCCTCTTCAGACCTCCGCGGCATTGCACGACATGGGTGCACAAACTTGCATGCAGACAGTACATTCATACACATACAGAAATAAATAAAATTAATAAAAAAAATTAAGAAAAAAGAAAGCAAGAAGAACCAGCATAGTGCCATGCACCTCTAATCCTAGCACTTAGAGCAAGCTTTGGTGTGTAGAGCAGCAAACAAGCGATCCTGTCTCAATGTGGAAGGTAAGGACCAACACTTGAAGTTATCCTATGACCTCCACATGGTCACCTATGACTCACATGCCTGCACTCATATACATATATGAACACACACATATCAGAGAGAAAGAATGGAAGGAAGGAAGGAAGGGAGGGAGGGAAGGAGGGAGGGAGGGAGAAAGGAAGGAAATGAAAATTTTTTTTCATGTCACCGGTGAGCCAGGAATCTATAAGGAAAGAGGCAAAGTTTGGCTTGCCCTGTATCTGAGATGACAGATCCCAGTGTCTAGACACAGCATCCACTACAGCACTGTAGATGTTTACCAAGCACCAGCTCCCTTCTCACAGAAGCTCCCTGTACAGTAGATGGAGGTGACTGGGGACCGAAGGCTTTTACAAATGGCAGAAGAGGGAGGTGCGCTGATATTGTCCCTTTTTTCAATTCAGCAAATCTGACATTCCTGAAGTCACCATTCCCCACAGGTAACTGAGCTGCTTTGTGGGAAACTTTTACTTCCTTCTCTACTAACCTGCTAGAGTGACATCAGAGCCAGAGGCAGGTGAACAGTAAGTTCTACACCAGCCAGGGCTACATAGTGAAACCCTGTCTTAAAAAACAAAGAAAAAAGCAAAAAGAGGGCTGGGGATGGAGCTCAGTGGTAGAGAGTTTGTCAAGCACATGCAAGCCCCCTCGTTCAATCCCCAGTACCACACACACACACACACACACACACACACACACACACACACACAGATGTGGTACCTCCAGCACCACTTTCCCATGTTCTCTTCTCTGTATGTCCACATGACTGGACCTGGAGAACACCAAGGTTGACAGAGGTACAAGATGAAAGCAGTTCCAAGTTCCAGAATCACTACTGGAAGAAAGCTGTCAGATTCACACTGGACCGTAACATGAGCAAGAAATAAACCGGGGCTGGAGAGATGGCTCAGCAGTTAAGAGCACTGACTGCTCTTGCAGACCCGGGTTCTATTCCCAGCACCCACATGGCGGCTAATAACTGTCTTTAACTCCAGTTCCGGGCTGGAGAGATGGCCTAGCGGTTAAGAGCGCCGACCGCTCTTGCAGAGGACCCGGGTTCGATCCCCAGCACCCACATGGCGGCTGAGAACCGTCTGAAACTCCAACTCCAGGAGAACTCCAGCTCCAGGGGAATCCGACGCCCACTTCTGACCTCCGCGGCA
>VZQC01008909.1:897372-997204 GCA_009823505.1 Rhizomys pruinosus
CGGGTGCACAGACTTGCATGCAGATAGTACATTCATACACATACAGAAATAAAAAAAATAATTAAAAAAAAATTTTAAAAAAAAAGAAAGCTTACCAGAAGGGAAGGAGGAAGACAAACTAAGAACACAGCAAAGAGAGGCACTATATCTGATAAGGAAACAAGAGTTTCTTACACCACAGCCTCATGGTGGGCTCTCTCTGCCAGCATTACTATCCTCTTCTCAGCCTCTTGTTCTAGACGGTGCTAAAAAATAGAATGCGGGCCATTTAAATACAAAATTACACTTCTAATAACAAAGATTTTACATCATGAATTATTTCAGAACATCAAAAGACTCATGTTTATATACCTGATGTAAAGAAGCCTAAGTACTAGTGGAGGAAGACAGCAAAAAGGATAGTGTGAACATAAGAACCTTGAGTCCCTCCCAATTTTCTCATTAAAGAACCCAAGCCGGGCGTGGTGGTGCATGTTTTTAATCCCAACACTCGGGCGGCAGAGGCAGGTGGATCTTTGTGAGTTCAAGGCCAGCCTGGTCTACAGAGTGAGTTCCAGGACAGCTGGGGCTACAGGGAGACCCTGTCTCAAAAAGACAAAAAAAAAAGAAACTTAAGAGTCCCTCCCAATTTTCTCATTAACGAACCCATGCAGGGCGTGGTGGTGCACACCTATAATCCTAGCTCTTGGGAGGCAGAGGCAGGTGATACTGTGAATTCAAGGCCAGCCTGGTCTACATAGTGAGCTCCAGGCCAGCTGGGTCTAAAAGGGAGACCCTGTCTCAAAAGGACCAAAAAAAGAACCGTAATGCATATCCATAAAATGGGAAAAGCTAGCTACACCCATATTAAGAAATATTTCTGCTAATGGAAACATGATGAGGGTCATTTAGTTATTTGTTTAAAAAATGAGGAATTCCGGGGCTGGAGAGATGGTCTAGCGGCTAAGAGCGCCGACCGCTCTTACAGAGGACCCGGGTTCGATCACCAGCACCCACATGGCGGCCAAGAACCGTCTGAAACTCCAGTTCCAGGAGAACTCCAGTTCCAGGGGAATCCGATACCCTCTTCTGGCCCCCGCGGCATTGCAAGACACGGGTGCACAAACTTGCATGCAGACAGTACATTCATACACATACGGAAATAAATAAAATTAATAAAAAAAATGAAACAAACTAAGTGCCCATCAACTAACTGAGGAAAAAATATGGTACGTATACACAATGGAACACTGTCATAAAAAAGCAGTGAAGTCATGCCAGGCGTGGTGGCACACACCTTTAATCCCAGCACTCAGGAGGCAGGGGCAGGCGGATCTCTGTGAGTTCAAGGCCAGCTGGGATTAAAGGGTGAGCCTGTCTCAAAAAAAAAAAGCAGTGAAGTCCTGTCACTTGTGATAGATGAGAGATCATTGTGTTAAGTGAAATAAGCAAAGCACAGAAAGACAGGTACTCTCTGATCTCATACACTCTGAAAAGGTTGACCTCTGCCTGGAAGTATACCTCTGTGGTAATGAGCTTGCTTACCAGGAGTAATGTCTTACATTCAATCCCTAGCACCACAAGATGGTAGGTAGGTAGGTAGGTAGGTAGGTATGTGGGTAGGTGGGTAGGTGGGTAGGTAGGTGGGTAGGTGGGTAGGTAGGTATGTAGGTGGGTAGGTGGGTAGGTAGGTGGGTAAGTGGGTTGGTAGGTGGGTAGGTAGGTGGGTAGGTGGGTAGGTGGGTAGGTAGGTAGGTGGGTAGGTAGGTAGGTGGGCAGGTAGGTAGGTGGGTAGGTGGGTAGGTGGGTAGGTGGGTAGGTAGATAGGTAGGTAGGTAGATAACCAGATAGAAGCTGAGAATGGAATGGTAGTTACAGAGAAAACAAAAAGGGATGAGATGGGAAAAGGTGGATTTGGGTGCTAAATTACAGTTATAGTCAGCCAAGAAGTTCTGATATGTTGCACAATAACTTGACTATAGATAACAATAATGTACTATACATTTCAAAAAACTAGATGGCATTTTTCAAAGTTTCACCAAAATGATAAATATTTGAGAAGATAGATATACTTAAGTGTGGGGCATGATACTGCATACCTATAATCCTAGCACACAAAATGGAAGCAGGAGGATCAGGAATCAAGGCAAGTTTGACACTAGTCTGGGGCTACATAAGACCCTATCTTTAAAAAAAAGCTTAATCAGAGTTAAACATTATACAATGTATAAACAGGTATTGAGAAACTACAGGGTACACCATTAATGTGTACAGATTTTTTAAAATTTTATTCATTTTGTATGTGTATGAATGTACTATCTGCTTGTAGGTTTGTGCACCTTGCAGTGCAAGGCCTTGGAGGTCAGAAGAGGGTGTCGGATTCCCCTGGAACCCTCTTGCAGAGGACTGAGGTTTGATCCCCAGCACCCACATGGTGGCTAAGAACCATCTGTAACTCCAATTCCAGGAGAACTCCAGTTCCAGGAATTCCAGGAGAACTCACTGTGTAGACCAGGCTTGCCTTGATCTCAGAGATCCACTCGCTTCCTAAGTGCTTGGATTAAAGGTGTGCACCACCATGCCTGGCTTGGTACTGAGTTTCTTAAAGGCTTTTCATGAATAACAATGGGTTCTCAGGGCATTCAGACACATTCTCATAATTTTTTTTTTTTTTGGTCTTTTTGATCTTTTTGAGACAGGATCTCCCTGTAGCGCCAGCTGTCCTGGAATTCACTCTGTAGACCAGGCTGGCCTTGAACTCACAAAGATCTGCCTGCCTCTGCCTCCCAAGTGCTAGGATTAAAGGTATGCGCCACCACGCCCGGCACGTTCTCATAATTATAGTATTCAAATATTTTCATTTAGGGGCTGGAGAGATGGCTCAGCGGGTAAGAGCACTGACTGCTCTTGCCTGGGTTCGATTCCCAGCACCCACTTGGTGGCTAGAACTATCTTTAACTCCAGTTCCAGGGGAATCTGATGCCCTCTTCTGACCTCCACAGCATTGCATGACATGGTGCACCAACCTACATGCAGACAGTACACTCATACATATAAAAATAAATAAACTAAATCCAAAAAAATATTTTTTTTTGTCTTTTTGAGACAGGGTCTCTCTGTAGTTCCAGCTGTCCTGGAACTCACTCTGTAGACCAGGTTGGCCTTGAACTCACAAAGATCTGCCTGCCTCTGCCTCCCAAGTGCTAGAATTAAAGGCATGCGCCACCATACCCGGCAATCCAAAATATTTTTTTTTAATTTTTATTTTTGTATGTGTATGAGTGTACTGTTTGCATGTAGGTTTGTGCACCCGTGTCGTGCAATGCCGCGGAGGTCAGAAGAGGGTCTCGGATTCCTCTGGAATTGGAGTTCTCCTGGAATTGGAGTTTCAGATGGTTCTTGGCCGCCATGTGGGTGCTGGGGAACGAACCCGGGTCCTCTGTAAGAGCAGTGGCGCTCTTAACCCGCTAGGCCATTCTCTCCAGCCCCCAAAATATTTTTAAAAATCATGTTTTCGCGTTGCGTGGTGGTGCACGTTTTAATCCTAGCACTCGGGAAGGCAGAGGCAGGCGAATCTTTGTGAGTTCAAGGGCACCTTGTCTACAAAAGTAAGGTACAGCTGGGCTACAGGGAGACCCTGTCTCGAAAAGACCAAAAAAAAAAAAAAAAAAAAACAAATAAAAAAAAAAAAAAATAAAAATAAAAAAAAATTCTAGACTTGGAAGGATAGTAACTATATAGATATACAGCTTTCCAGGCATTAAAAAAGAGGATATTGGTCTGGGGAAATGGCTCAACAGTTAAAGTACTTCCAAGCAAGCAAGAGGACAGGCATTAAGATCCCTAGAACTCATGCAAATGCCAGAAGGAAGTGGACAACCTACCTGTAATTCTAAGGAAACTAGCTAGGAAGACTAGCCTTATCAGGGAGCTCTGGGTTAACTGGGAGAACCTGCTCAAAGATACTATATGAAGTGGTTGATGAAGATTTGAACCTCAGGTCTCCACATGTATCCTTCATAACACTTTGCATAAGGTACCTCCATGCATACATAACACATACATTTGAAAAAGATAAAAGAGGATAGTAAAAATATCTTGTAGGGTGTGGTAATAAGATGGCTAATCTTTTTTTCTTTTAGTATGAATGTAACTGTCTGTAGGTTTGTGCACCAGTGTCGTGCAATGTCGCAGAGGTCGAGGTGGATGTGCGGATTCAACTGGAATTGGAGTGGAGTTAAAGATGGCTCTCAGCCGCCATGTGGGTGCTGGTGATCAACCCAGTCCTATGCAAGAGCAGTTGGCGCTCTTACTGCTGGGCCGTCTCTCCAGCCCAAAGGCTTATTCTTACTGTTAAGATCTCCATGAAGGGCCGGGCCTGGTGGCGCATGCGCCTCTTAATCCTAGCACTTGGGAGGCAGAGGCAGGCGGAATCTCTGTGAGTTCAATGGCCAGCCTGGTCTATAGAGACGAGTTCCAGGACAGCTGGGGCTACGGGAGACCCTGTCTTGAAAAGACCAAAAAAAAAAAGAATCTCCATGAAGGAGCTGGAAAGATGATTTAGCAGTTAAGAGCACTTGTGCTCCTGTGGAGACTTGGGTTCAGTTCCAGCACCCATATAAAGGTCACAACCTTGGTAACTCCAATTCCAGGGGATCTGATCTCAGCACCAGGCACACATATGTCTATGAAGGTTTTCCAGAAAGGTTCAGCTGAAGATGGCTCACCTTGAACATGGGCAGCACCACTCAATGGATGGGATGGGATCCAGGAGTAGCAGCATTTATAGTTTATAGCTGTCTGCTCCCTGATTGGATGCACTTTGCAGGTNAAAAAAAAAAAAAAAAAAAAAAAAAAAAAAAATCAAATGTTTTCATTTAAAGTGTGGAATCACAGAATCATAAAATTCTAGACTTGGAAGGATAGTAACTATATAGATATACAGCTTTCCAGGCATTAAAAAAGAGGATATTGGTCTGGGGAAATGGCTCAACAGTTAAAGTACTTCCAAGCAAGCAAGAGGACAGGCATTCAGATCCCTAGAACTCATGCAAATGCCAGAAGGAAGTGGCAACCTACCTGTAATTCTAAGGAAACTAGCTAGGAAGACTAGCCTTATCAGGGAGCTCTGGGTATAACTGGGAGAACCTGCCTCAAAGAATACTATGGAAGTGGTTGATGAAGATTCTGAACCTCAGGTCTCCACATGTACCTTCATACACTTGCATAGGTACCTCCATGCATACATACACATACATTTGAAAAAGATAAAAAGAGGATAGTAAAAATATCTTGTAGGGTGTGGTAATAAGATGGCTAATCTTTTTTTCTTTTAGTATGAATGTACTGTCTGTAGGTTTGTGCACCAGTGTCGTGCAATGTCGCAGAGGTCAGAGGTGGATGTCGGATTCACCTGGAATTGGAGTGGAGTTAAAGATGGCTCTCAGCCGCCATGTGGGTGCTGGGGATCAAACCCAGGTCCTCTGCAAGAGCAGTTGGCGCTCTTAACTGCTAGGCCGTCTCTCCAGCCCAAGGCTAATCTTAACTGTTAAGAATCTCCATGAAGGGCCGGGCCTGGTGGCGCACGCCTTTAATCCTAGCACTTGGGAGGCAGAGGCAGGCGGATCTCTGTGAGTTCAAGGCCAGCCTGGTCTATAGAGCGAGTTCCAGGACAGCTGGGGCTACAGGGAGACCCTGTCTTGAAAAGACCAAAAAAAAAAAGAATCTCCATGAAGAAGCTGGAAAGATGATTTAGCAGTTAAGAGCACTTGCTGCTCCTGTGGAGAACTTGGGTTCAGTTCCCAGCACCCATATAAAGGCTCACAACCATTGGTAACTCCAATTCCAGGGGATCTGATCTGCAGCACCAGGCACACATATGTCTATGAAGGTTTTTCAGAAAGGTTCAGCTGAAGATGGCTCACCTTGAACATGGGCAGCACCACTCAATGGATGGGATGGGATCCAGGAGTAGCAGCATTTATAGTTTATAGCTGTCTGCTCCCTGATTGGATGCACTTTGCAGGTGCTCCATATTCTTGCCCCCATGACTTCCCCATCATTATGGATTGTACTGTACCTCAACTGTATCTCAAACTGTGAGCAAAATTACCCTTCAAGTTGCTTTTCCCAGGTATCTTGTCATAACAATGACAAAAGTAACCAAAACAGGTAAGAATAGCACATAATACAGATAAAGCACTTAGCGAAGTAACTATCTATTAGCTTAGCTAATAGCCTTTTTTTTTTTTTTTTGTCGTTTTGTATGACATGGGTTCCCTGAACCAAGCTGCTGGAAATAAACTCACTCTGAAGACCAAGCTGGCCTTGAACTCACAGATGATTGCCTGCCACATCGCCTCCCAAGTGCCAAGGACCTTTTTAATATTGTCTTCATCTATGCATGACAAATTTCTGTAACTTTCAATACACTATCTTATCATTATTTCTGCCAAGGTTCTTCTTCTTCAATGTTTGTATTTTATTTATTTATTATTTATTTATTTATTTATTTATTATTTATTTTGGTCTTTTAGAGCAGGTCTCCTGTAGCCCCAGCTGTCCTGGAACTCTACTCTGAAGACCAGGGTGGCCTTGAACTCACAAAGATCTGCCTGCCTCTGCCTCCCAAGTGCTAGGATTAAAGGCATATGCACAGCTATATTTAATTTCTGAAACAGCTTCTTATACTGTTACTTTCAAAATTAATGTCAACATACCAGTTCATAGAAACATCTTGCTCCCATTCCAAACATTCCAGTTCATAGAAACATCTTGCTCCCATTCCAAACCACATTAAAAAAAAAAAAATCTTGCAACTTGGTATCTGTAGAGATGGATCTTTCATATGCTATTAGATTCCTCCCAAAAATCTATACATCAATCATTCTTTCAAAAGATAGTGAGACTGGCAAGATGGTCAGTGGATAAAGTATTGTTCTTAAGCCCTGGTAAACTTGGTTTGATACTCAAGACTCACACTCCTTTTTTTTTTTTAATTTTATTTTATTTCCTTTGTGATGAATTGTATTTCCTGCATGCAAGTCTGGCACCCGTGACGCGTATGTCAGAAGAGGGCGTCGGACTCCCCTGGAACTGGAGTTCTCCTGGAATTGGAGTTTCAGACGGCTCTCGGCCGCCATGTGGGTGCTGGGGATCGAACCCGGGTCCTCTGCAAGAGCGGTCGGCGCTCTTAACCGCTAGGCCATCGCTCCAGCCCCAAGACTCACACTCCTAACTCTAACTTGTACATGCAAAGACACATGGTCTATACACATAAATTAATGTAAAAAATTAAGATAATTAGTGGCTGGGCATGACAGCTATGATGGCTCACACTTGTTAAATTTCAGCATTTGGGAGCCTGAGACTCCAAATCTCAAGACCAGCCTAGGCTATATCCTAAGTTGGAGGCCAGTCTGAAACAGAGCAACACTGTCTCAATCAGGGGTAACTGAGATGTCTCAACAGGTAAAAGAGTAAAGGTATTTCCAGTGCAAACCTGGCAACCTGAATTTGATCTCTGGAATCCAAATGATGGTGAGAAGTGACTCAATAAATTTGTCCTCTTACCTCCACAAGTGGACTATGGCATGCACATCCACGCACACACAGCAAGTACATACCCAATCTTTCTTTAAAAAAAATTTTTTTTTTTGGTTCAAGGCCAGCCTGGTCTACAGAGCAAGTTCAAGGACAACTAGGACTACAGGGAGACCCTGTCTTGAAAAGACAAAAACAATTTTATTTTTATGTGTATGTTATGCCTGCATGTGCGTAATTGCATCCATTTGATGCAGTGCCCATGGAAGACAGAAGAGAACATCAGATGCCCTGGAACTGGAGTTATGGATACCATGTGGGTGCTGGAATTTGAACCTGGGTCTACTGCAAGAACAGCTAGTGTTAACTGCTGAGCCATCTCTCCAGATCATTTTTTTCCTTTCTTTCTTTAAAATGTATGTTTTGATTACATCTTCATAATCTAATTTTTTTTTTTGAGACAAGGTCTCCCTGTGGCCCCAGCTGTCCTGGAACTCACTATGTAGACCAGGCTGGCCTTGAACTCACAGAGATCCATCTGCTTCTGCCTCCCAAGTGCTGGGACTAAAGGCATGCACCACCACACCCAGCTCATAATCTAATTAGATTAAGTTGTGCAATGAATTATATACACAAAAAATTTCTTACCTAACATATATTCCTAAGTAGACAGGCCCCTCACATTTGCATTATTTCTTGTACATCTGGGATTCAACAGAACCAACTTATCTTTTGCAATGACACAGTAACTTTTGCCCCTGAATTTTAAGTGTTCAACAGCTCTCTTTAAACTTAAACAGTCTTGCCTGGCGTGGTGGCACACACCTTTAATCCCAGCACTCAGGAGGCAGAGGTAGGCGGATCTCTGTGAGTTCAAGGCCAGCCTGGTCTATAGAGCGAGCTCCAGGACAGCTGGTACTAAAAGGGAGACCTTGCCTCAAAAATATCAAAAAAAGGATAAAACTAAAAAGAAAAAGAAAAACAAAAAGAAAATCACGCATAAACTTAACAGTCTGAAATCTACTCCTCCAATTTGTGGGCCACACACACACACAAAAAAGTATCACATCATGGAACTAGAATATGAACTAGTTCTTTATTTTCATTCAGAATGTATACCTATACATAAAATGCTTAGTTTAAGAATCCCAGAAACATGAATTGTATTGATTCAACTTGCAGCATTTTCATATAAAATAAAACAAGATACTATTTTCTAGAAAACTTGATATTCCTTCAATTATGGTTGCTTTGCTTTTGGTTTGTTGAGGTGCCCAGAACAAAAAGTACTTTGAGATTTAACAATTGTAGAAAAACTAAGTAATAGCAATTAAACCCCATCAGGGTCTTCTGGGGTGTTGGAAGTACCACCCTCTGCTGTTCGATACTTCCCCAGTTTAGCAATCAATTCTTTTGCAGGATTGAAGACTCCATTGGTCTGCTGGTCACAGACATAGCAGCGTGGAGTGGTGCGGAAATGCTGCAGTGCACAGCTCTCACAGAAGTAATGCTTACACTTGGTGACAATAGGATTTTGGAAGGTTTGGCGACAGATGAAACACTTGAACGGTATTTCCTCATCATCACTTTCCACTTCGTAGTTTTCGTCCTCATAGACACCATAGCGGCCCTCATCAAGCTCACGTTCGATCTGCCACCCGTGCTTGTAATCGGATCGGTCATGGAGGAATTTGCAGCTGTCTCCGAAGCCACAGAATCCAGTCTCTTTATAGTCTTTACAGATGTCGGGCTGGTAATCCCAGCGAACGGTGGCACGTAGATGCTCAGGAGCTCGGATGGGACCCTTCCTCACCATCCCAGAAGAGGCATTGCCCATGGACGTATCCTTGGGCTTCATGTATTTCTGGTAATTATTGATTCCTCGATAGATCTTGTCATCCTCCTTGCCTCTGAGCTCCTGGACCTTCTGGTCATGTTCGAAGGTGGCCTGTGCATCTTGCTCCTTCTCAGTGTCCAGTTCATAGACAGCTGTTGCCCCCATATCCTCAGGGCCGACGGGATTCACTGAGCAGGTGGACCTGTAGACCACGCCCAGACTCTCATTCTTCTTCTCCTCCTCGCTGCTCAAGTCGCAGTAGGCCGCCTTCTGTTTACAGCTGCCATGTGTCTTCTGGATCATCGGGTTGTGGGTGGCCCGCTTCTTCTCAGGTCGCACCACTGTGCAGCCCTCGTCGCTACTGCTTCCGCTTTCTCCCGAGTCCTGGTCGCACGCCGGGCGCTTCCGGCGGCCCGCATTCCCTTTCCGCCCGGTCTTTTTGAAAAGGAAGGTGCACACCTGGTCCGCTGACTTTTCTGGAGAAACTTTCTCTGCCATGCTAGAGTCCTGAGCGCCTTAAACGGCCGGCGGTAGCTACGGCAGGCTGCGTGGCGCAGGCTATCACGTCACTGCTATACTGTGAGCAACGTCACTGCAGCGCTGCGTTCCGTTCGCCTCTAGGGGCGGAGAGCGTTAGTGCGCATGCGCTAGCTTTCCTATTAGCGTTTAATGAAATGGTCCACCAGGCCTTTTAGGAAATATTTAGCATTGCTGTGTATCTTGTATCTCAGTGAATACAAAATTCTTACAGCATTTACAGTCTAGGGGCTGGAGAGATGGTTCAGTGATTAAGAGCACTGATTGATCTTGCAGAGGACTCAAGTTCGATTCCCAGCACCCACAAGGCAGGTAAACACCATCCATAGCTCCAGTTCCTGGGTAATTCGATGCCCTCTTCTAACCTCCGTTGGTGCAGTTACATACATGCAGACAATACACTCATACACATAAAAGTAGTAAAAAGTAATTTATGGGGGCTGGAGAGATGGCTCAGTGGTTAAGAGCACCGACTGCTCTTGCAGATGACCCGGGTTCCATTCCCAGCACCCACACGGTGGCTAAGAACCATCTTTAATTCCAGTTCCAGGGGAATCAGACACTCTCTTCTGACCTCCGCAGCAATGCACGACACGGGTGCTCCTACATACATGCAGACAGTACACTCATACACATAAAATAAAAATAAATAATTTTTTTAAAAAAGTAATTTACAATCTAGAAGTGAGGCTAATGCAAATTAGCTCCATAATGGCACCATAGGTAGGGTAGAAAGTGCCACGGGGGGCTGGAGAGATGGCCTAGCGGTTAAGAGCACCGAACAGCACCCACATGGCGGCGGAGAACCGTCTGAAACTCCAATTCCAGGAGAACTCCAGTTCCAGGGGAATCCGACACCCTCTTCTGACCTCTGCAGCATTGCACGACACGGTTGCACAAACTTGCATGCAGACAGTACATTCATACACATACAGAAATAAATAAAATAATAAAAAAAAAGAAAGTGCCACGGAAATTCTTAACACAAGGCCCTGGGTTGGGACAGGGCCTCCCTGTATTCCCAGCTGCCCTGGAACTCACTATGTAGACCAGACTGGCCTTGAACTCACAGAGATTGGATGGCCTCTGCCTCCCGAGTAGTGGGATTAAAGGCATGCACCGCTATGCCAGGTTCTGAGAATTTGTTCTTAGTAAAAGAAATACTATAAACAAAGTAAGAAAGACAGAATCTGGGAATGTAGTTCAGTGGAAGAGTGCTTGCCTAGCAATCCCAAGGCTCTGGGTTCAAGATCTAGAACAGAAAAGAAGAAGAAGACAAGACATTGAGAAGGAGTGGAGCAGCTGGGAGGAGCTGCAGGGGGAGTGAAAGGGTACAAATGATCAGAAAATTAAAAATATATAAAAAATAAAGGTTGTGCTTGCTTCAGCAGCACATATATACTAAAATTAGAATGATATAGACAGTATGGCCCCTGCACAAGGATGACACAAATTCGTGAAGCATTCCATATTAAAAAACAATACTAAAAATAAAGGTTGCTGGGCGTGGTGGCACACCCCTTTAATCCTAGCACTTGGGAGGCAGAGGCAGGTGGATCTTTGTGAGTTCAAGGCCAGCCTGGTCTACAGAGTGAGTTCCAGGACAGCTGGGGCTACAGGGAGACCCTGTCTCGAAAAGACCAAAAATATAAATAAATAAAGAAAGAAAGAAAGAAAGAAAGGTTAAAGCCAGATGCATCTGCACTCCAGAGGCAGAGGCAGGTGGACCTTTGTGAGTTCAAAGTCAGCCTGGTCTACAGAGTGAGTTCCAGGACAGCTGGAGGCTACAGGGAGACACTGTCTCAAAAAGCCAAAAATAAATAAATAAAAAATAAAGGTTAAAAAAGAAAAAGATTCCTGACTGAGGTAATCCTGTAATCCCAGAAAACTGGAAGGTAAAGGCAAGAGGATCAGGAGTTCAGGACCATCCTGGGCTATATGAAACTATCTTAAACAAATAAAATTAAGTTGGTTCCTGTGGCTCATGCCCATAATCCCAGCACTCAGAAGTCTGAACCAGGAAGATTACTTCTAGTTGAGACTAGCCTGGGTTGTAATAGCAAGTTCCAGGTCAGCCAGAATTATATAGCAAGACCTTGTCTCAAGAAACTAAAATAGGTGCTGGAGAGACGGCTCAGCAGTTAAGAGCACAGACTGCTCTTGAAGAGGACCCGGGTTCAATTCCCAGCACCCACATGGCGGCTAAGAACTGCCTTTAAGCTGGGCGTGGTGGTGCATGCCTTTAATCCTAGCACTTGGAAGGCAGAGACAGGTGGATATCAGTGAGTTCAAGGCCAGCCTGGTCTACAGAGTGAGTTCCAGGCCAGCCTGGGCTATAGGGAGACCCTATCTCAAAAACAAAACAAAACAAAAAACCCTAAAATAAATATTCCTGCTATGTATACTTAGGACTGCAAAAATAGGTGGTTTTAAAATATATCCACACTTCATGCTAGTGCCAATTACCCAGTTGTAAGTATTTCCTGTGCTTGGCCCCTTGAGCTTTTGTCCAAAGCAGTTGGGTGTAATGCATATTGGAAACAACAACAACAACAACAACAACAACAGAAAGGACTGCATCAAAGAACTGACTGAAACAGTGAACTTCTGCTTAAAACAGTCAACTTCCCCATGGAGAATATTGAGAAAGACTGAGAAAGAGATTAATAGCATGTTTGGCAGAATGCATGAGCTCTGGAGGGGTGGGGGGATGGAGGGACATGGGTCTAGATTTGATAAAAATATATGTATAAATAAATAAATTAAAAAAAAGAAAATATATCCACACTTCTTTGGCAAGCCTCTTGTCAAATTATGGAACCCAATTCCCACTCCCTAGAATGTAGGCCTGACTTAGGGTCTCACTTCCAAATAACAGAATATTGCAGAAGTGATGTTATGTGACTTGTAAGTCTTGAGTCATGAAACAAAAAGATTGTTTCTGGGCTTCTGAACATCTTGCTCACCGCTACAACCACCAGTTTGGGAAAACCACAATAGGCCAAGACATAGCATCAACATGAGACCTGAACTATATTAATATAGGTGACTTAGCTAGCAAAGGGGGGTTAGATGATGGCTATGTGAAGAATATGATTATTTTAGATAAAGACAGAGTTGTTTGGGCTGGAGAGATGGCTTGGCAATTAATAGCAATGGCTTCTGAAATTACCCAAGTATTATTTATTTATTTATTTATTTATTTGGTCTTTTTGAGACAGGGTCTCCCTGGAGCCCCAGCTGTCCTGGAATTTGCTCTGTAGACCAGGCTGGCTTTGAACTCACAAAGATCCGCCTGCCTCTGCCTCCCAAGTGCTAGGATTAAAGGTGTGCGCCACCACGCCCGGCTCAGCCCAAGTATCATTTTAAAAAACATGTTGTGGCCGAGTGTGGTGGTGCTCACATGACAGCTAACAACTGTCTGTAACTCCAGTTCCAGGAAATCTGATATCCTCTTCTGACCTCTGTGGACAATGCATGCCCACAGTGCACTTAGGTACATGCAGGCAAAACACTCATATACATAAAATGTAAAAAAAAAAAAACAAAAACTGGGAGCTGGAGACGAGGCTCAGCAGTTAAGAACACTGGCTGCTTTTGCAGAGGATCCTGGTTTGATTCTCAGCATCCACATGGTGGCTAACAACTGTCTTATAACCAGTTCCAGGGGAACCTGATGCCCTCTTCTGACCTCTGTGCCCATCATATGACACCCGTGCATTTATACACATGCAGGCATTATACTCATACACATAAAATAAAAAATATAAAAAAATGTAAATGTAAAATAAAAACCCATGACCAGTAGTGGTGCACGCCTTTAATCCCAGCACTTGGGAGGCAGAGGCAGGCGGATCTCTATGACTTCAAAGCCAGCCTGGTATACATAGTGAGTTCCAGGACAGCTGGGGCTACAGGGAGTCTCTCTCTCTCTCTCTCTCTCTCTCTCTCTCTCAAAAAAGAGGAAAAAAAATAAAAACTTACCTCTTCTAATTCTTTCTCCACTTGGATTTTTCTTTTCTGGAAGTGTTTTATTGTTCTTAGCTCTGTCTGAATCATGCCAATTTCTTGGGCTTTTTGATGAAACTGTCCCTCCAATTCCCGTATTTGTGCAGTATACATTTGTTCCTATGTTCAAGTGGTAAATGAGTTAGGAAAAACAGAAGGGTTCCATGGAGTTATGTTCCACCTGGAGTCTTGAGTTATTTGTATATTTCTTTAAAAGAAATGCCCCATTTTGTTTTTGCATAAACTGTTAATTTTTCCCTAAATTTATAATTTCTACAAAATGATGCCAACTTCCTTGACTAAGAAATAAATTCTGGAAAAAAATTCCACTCAAGTAGGTAGAATGGGAAGACTTTGAGCTCAATCCTCAGGATTAAACACCTATAAAATTAAACTGCAGAACACATTGAGCTGGTGCCAAAGCCTTACAGAAAGGAATTTCAGATGGTTTATTGTTTTCAGTTTTTGAGAAAAGGATCTCCCTATATAGCTAATTCTGCCCTGGTGGTTTACTGTGTAGCTCAGACCTTGAACTCTTCAACAATCCTCCAGCTTCAGCCTCCTGAGCCACAATACCTGAATTTAATTAAATTTTTTTAAGTTGTGTTGTGCTGTGCCTGGTGTGGTGGCACACGCCTTTAATCTCAGCACTAGGGAGGTAGAGGCAGGCAAATCTCTGCGAGTTCAAGGCCAGCCTGGTCTACATAGTGAGTTCTAAGCCAGTTAGAGCTACAGGGAGATCCTGTCTCAAAAAGACAAAAAAAAATTGTTGTGTTGTACTGGGGATGTAGCACGCACAAGATTCTGGGTTGAATACTGAGCACTGCAGCAGTGGGGAGGACTTCTGCAAGTGTAATTTTTTAATTAGTTTGTTATTTTATGTGTATGATTGTCTTGCTTGTATGCATGTAAGTGTACCATGTACATGCAATGCCAAGGGAGGCCAGAAGAGGACATCAGATTCCTTGGAACTAGAGTTCTAAACAGCTACCATGTGGATTCTGGGAACTGCATCCAGGTCCTTTGGAAGAACCATCTCTCCAGCCCCTTGTTTTGTTTTCATTAAGGTCCTAGGTATCAAACCCAGGGCCTCATGTGTGCTAGGCAAACATTCACTCTTCCACTGAGCTATGTTCTTGGGCCCCCTTTTATACTTGTTCTTATTGACTCTAAAGTATCTGACTTCATTAGGTCCTGACTCCCTAATAGATGAAATACTAGTATATGCAGATACTCACCAATTTTTCCTTTTCTTCTTTGGCTTTTTCTTTTGTTTCAGCCAACTGCTGTTTCAGTTTTTCAATCTGTAGATGAAAATCCAGAGTAAGGAAGGTGTAGAAATCCTGTCTTTATTCATTTGCCCAGCCCAAATTTCCTTATATTCTTTTTTTTTTTTTTTTTTTTTTTTGGTATTTTCGAGACAGGGTCTCCCTGTAGCCCCAGCTGTCCTGGAACTCACTCTGTAGACCAGGCTGGCCTTGAACTCACAAAGATTCGCCTGCCTCTGCCTCCCGAGTGCTAGGATTAAAGGTGTGTGCCACCACGCCCAGCTCCTTATATTCTTAATCTGCTAATGATACTTTCTAAAATTTGGCTATTATCACAATTACCTGGGTAACATTTTACTGTACTAAAATCCACAACATTAAGCATACCATTTTTAATGTATAGATCAGAAATCTCTATAACTTTTTGTTTGGCAAAACTGAAACACTTTACCCATTAAATAGCATTCTCTTCTCCCTTCCCCTCAGCTCTTGGCAATCAGTTTGTGTGTTTCTGTGTTTGATTCCTTTAGATCTTTATGCACTTTTTCCTTGTAGCCCCAGCTGGCCTGGAACTCACTATGTAGACCAGGCTGGCCTTGAAGTCACAGAGATACATCTGTCTCTTCCTCTCAAGTGCTAGGATTAAAGGTGGGTACCACCATGCCTGGTTATTTTAAATGGCTGGGATCATATAGCATTTGGCCTCTTATGACTGGCTTATTTCATTAGCATAGTGTCCTTGAGTTTTACTATACTGTGTGTAGCATGTTACATGATTTTTTTTGGTCTTTTTGAGTCAGTGTCTCCCTTTAGTTCCAGCTGGCCTGGAGCTTGCTCTGTACACCAGGCTGGCCTTAAACTCACAGAGATTCACCTAGCTCTGCCTCCATGTGCTGGGATTAAAGGCAGGTGCCACCATGTCCGGCATGTTACATGATTTTTAAAGCTGCATAATAAGCCATGATTTCCTTTATTCATTTGTCAGTAGATCCATAGTTTTAAAATTGTTTCTATCAGTAATTGTGAAGAATGCTGAAATGAACTTGGTATGCAAATAAATAAAATTCTACTTTGTATTTTTGGATATATACCAAGATTGGTAATTGAACTTTCAAGGAAACTTCAAGTTGTTTTCCATAAGGCTATAACATTTTACATTCCCTTAGTCCACAGACGAACAAATTGCTCTACATTCTCACTAATAGTTGTTATTTTCTATATTTCTTTGTTTGGTTTTTTTTGTGGTTTGGATTTTTTTAGGTATTTTTAGACAGGACCTCACACTTAGGCCAGGCTGATCTGGAACACACTATGTAGCTCTTCCTGGCCTCAGAGTTGCTGTAATCTTCTGCCTCAGCTCCTTGAGTGCTGGCATTATAGGTATGAGGCACTACACCTGGTTTTATTTTGTATTGTTTTGTTTTGTTTTTATGGTGACACCCTTATAGGGTTGGAGTGATATCTCACTGTAATTGTCATGTGCATTTCTCTTATTTTGTGTACTTAAAAATAATTTATCATTTTGCATGTATGAGTGTATTGCCTGCATGTGTGTAAGTGTACCCATGTCATGCAATGCCCACAGAGGTGAGAAGAGGGCATTGGATTCCCCTGCAACTAGAGTTACAGTTAGCTGCCATGTGGGTACTGGGAATTGAACACAGGTGCTCTTCCAGAGGAAAAGCCATCCCTCCAGCCCCCTTGGGTGACTTTTTAAAAGAAAAGTTCCAAGTAGAATACAAAAGAAGTATCATACATCCTTTGTGCATACACATCAGTTTTGCCACATTTGCACGGTGTTTACACACACACACACACACACACACACACACACACACACACTAAAACTAAAGGTCCATTCACATGAATACAGAATTGGAGAATATAGTCATTGTGCTGGTTAGTTTGTGAATTTGACACAAACTAAAGTGACCAGGTGAATGGGCTGGCCCTGCTTCATTTTGTGCCTCCCCAGGCATTTTTTCCAGTCACTAACCTCCCCAGCAATACATTCAGGGCTTCCTGTGACCCTGACTATGGCCTAGAAGCATAACCAAAATAACTCCAGGATGTGTAATCAAAACAACACATAGCCAAAATAATTACTAGGTCTCTTTGACCTATATCTGGCTCAACTGTTTTTTTGGGTTTTGTGGGTTTTGCCTTTATAAACTCTGTACCCCTGAGCTTCAGAACTGAGTTTTTTTGAATGTGCTACTTACTCTGTCACATGTTAAGCTATAAATGACTCTTTTCCTTTTTAATTGGCTTATATGTGGGGATGATCTATAATTCTCTCCTGGGTATAACACTGGGAAGAGGGATCCTCATTAGAGGAATCAGATTTCCCTGTGGCTGTGTCTGTGGGGCATTTTCTTGATTGCTAATTGATGTAGGACCCAACCCACTGTGGACAGTGCCATCACTGGGCAGGTGGTCTAGGATGCATAAGTAAGGGAGCTGAACAAGCCAGATCAAGCCAGTAAGCAGCTTCTTTCCATGGTCTCTGCTTGAGTTCTTGCTACCTGGTTCCTGCTGTGGCTTCCCTCAACAAAGGACTGTAATCTGTAAACCTGTAATCTGTAAACTGAATAAATCCTTTCCTCCTAAACTTGGTTTTGTCAGTGTCTTATCACAACAATGGATAGCTAAAGAACAGACCTGAAATACTGTAAATATTATCTTAGGCCAGCTTAAGCACACTATAATGATCAGAACTAGAAAAGATTCCGGGTGTGGCAGTGCATGCCTTTAATCCCAGCACTTGGGAGGCAGAGGCAGGTGGATCTTTGTGAGTTCAAGGCCAGCCTGGTCTAAATACTGAGTTCTGGGACAGCTGGGGCTACAGGGAGATCCTGTTTCAAAAAAAAAAAAAGACAAGAACTGGAAAAGTTGACCCTGATATAATCTATATTCCATAGCGAAATTTTGCAATAGTTTTAATAATGTCATTTTGAGCAACTTTTAATCTTTTCAATTCTAGGATCCAATCCTTGAACATATTCCATATGTTTTGATAGATGCAACATGTTTTGGTTGCCTTTAATCTGGAACACTTTCCTAGCCAATGTTTGTGTGTATATGTGCTGGGTGTGGACCATTCAACCCTGGGCCTTGCACATGTAAGTACGACCTCTACAAACCTTTACCATTCAGTTTTACTCCAGCCCTGGCTTTTATTGTTTTCGCTTTTTTTTTTTCTATTCTGGGTACCAAATTTAGGGGCTTGCATATGCTAGGATTTTTTCCTTGAAATTTTGCTATGTGCATGTGAAAAGGTCCAGGTGTTTGTGTAGGTGCCTATGGAGGCCAGAGGTTGCTGTTAGAACATTTGCCGCCTTATATATCGAGGTCATGTCCACACAGAGTTCACAGATTCAGCTAGTCTAGCTGGCCAGCTTTCCCAGTGATCCCCTCTCTCAGCTGGAACTGAGGCAGTCTATCATGGCCATCTAACATTTATAAGGGAGCTGGATCCAAACTTGGGTTCTCACACTTGCACAGAAAGCACTTTACCCACTGAGCTATCTCTGCTGCCACATGCTGGGAAATGTTGAAGAATACTGGGCAGGGGCAGGCTTGTCTGATATTTCTTCACTAGTGGATTCAAGTTTATTCATTTTTGGCAGGCATAGCATAGGTAAGTCATCACATTAAGCGATGATTTATGGGGCTGGAGAGATGGCCTAGCGGTTAAGAGCTCCCACTGCTTTTGCAGAGGACCTGGGTTCAATCCCCAGCACCCACATGGTGGCTGAGAACTGTCTTTAACTCCAGTTCCAGCGGAATCCGACGCCCACTTCTGACCTCTGTGGCATTGAACAACATGGTGCACAGACCTACATGCAGACAGTACATTCATATACATAAATAAATAAATATTAAAAAAGAGATGATTTATGTTAATTTCAATCAACCGATTGTTATTACGTTTGCAAGATTCTCCCACTTAAGTTACTCCATTTTCTTTTTCAGTTATTATGAGAATATATTTTGAAATTATGCAAATATTTCTCTCATCAAACTTTGAACCACTAGTTTTAACATCCATTGGTAATTCTTTTTTTGAGACAGGCTCTCACACTGTCACTTAGGCTGCCCTCAAACTCATGGCAATCTTCCTGCCTCAGCTTCCCAAATGCCGAAATTATAGCTATGAGTCACCATACCTGGCTCCCCACATATTAATATATTTATCTATTAGTGATATGAATTCAGATTCTTTTTGTTTTAATTTTTGTATGTGTATGAGTATACTGTCTGCATGTAGGTTTGTGCACACGTGTCGTGCAATGCCGCAGAGGTCAGAAGAGGGTCTCAGATTCCCCTGGAACTGGAATTCTCCTGGAATTGGAGTTACAGATGGTTCTTAGCCACCATGTGGGTGCAGGGGATCGAACCCGGGTCTTCTTCAAGAGCAGTCAGTGCTCTTAACTGCTAGGCTATCTCTCCAGCCCCCAGATTCTTTTTTTTTTGTGTGTGTGTGTATGAGTGTATTGTCTGCATGTAGGTTGGTGCACCCGTGTCATGCAATACCTCAGAGGTCAGAAGAGGGCCTCAGATACCCCTGGAACTGGAGTTAAAGATGGTTCTTAGCTGCCATGTGGGTGCTGGGAATCGAATCCAGGTCCTCTGCAAGAGCAGTCAGAGCTCTTAACCACTGAACCATCTCTCCAGCCTACGATATTGATTTTAAAAGGGAAGGTCACTATCATGTTATGTGACCTTGAACCATGATTAGGCCTTTTGAAAATAACAGAGGACAAAAAGCGAAGAGTAGTAGAGAGTGGAGGTGAAGCTGAGAGCATGAGGGGACTTAGATTTGAATAGGATCAAAATACATTGTGTGAAAATCTGAAAGAATCAATTAAGAGAATTAAGGAAGAGTCTTAACTACTTTGATAATTTGTGACATCATCTAGATTTCAACAAGAGTGTTCAAGGATATCTCATATATCAAATGATTCTAAAATTGTGTAAATCTAATATATTATTGAAACTCATAGCTTCTCATAGCTGAGAGGAAGTCACATTAATACAAGTGGGAACTGAGATTGCTCATAGGATAAAGAAGTAACACTTGATGATTCATTCAGTTCCAGTCATTTCATCTGAAGATTCATTGATGCAGACGCTTTATTCAGCCAGCTTCATCATCCTCCATCAAAGCCATCAGATGATGCATCCTGTACACAGGCCACTCTGTTATGAGTCATGCATTTAATTGTTCTTGAAGAGGTAATAAATGTTGTGGAGAAGAGCACTGTTCTTTATAAAAATAGATAAATGAACATTTTATTGCTAAATCGTTCACTGCTATGAACAACATCATATTCTTAAGTTACAAAGTTGATAACTTAATGTACGATATAAAGAACAAATAAACACCTCATAGTGCTTTTGTCTTCATAGACCTTCAAATAATCTGCAGTATGTTTGAAATATCACATTTGATTAATTTCCTTTGTTTCTAACTATTTACTTTCTGATCAGATTGCCAGATCTAGACTAGAAGTGGATCTAATAGTGGAATAGCATAGAAGCTAGGTTCAAGGACAATGGATTCAGAAAAGAATTAGTTGCCATCACAACTGAGCTTCCTTAGAGTATCAGATAATTCTCTGTGGCTGATATAAACACCATGACCAAGGAACCTTACAAAAGGAAATAAGCTATGTTTCCAGAGTGATTAGAGCTCCTCGTGGTGGGGAGGCATGGTTCAGGAGGTAGCCAGAACAAAAGAGGACTACTCACATCGTCAAACAGGCTCAGGAAGCAAAAAATCTACTGGAAATCTGTCAAGGATTAAGAAATCTCTCGGCCCTCCCCCAGTGACATGCTTCTTCCAGTAAGACCACATATTCGAAGATCTCCTAAAACAGCACCACCAACTAGGAACAAAATGTCCAAATACTTGGAATCAACAGGGAACATTCTTGTTTAAACTACTACACTCAGCTTCATCAGATTTTTACAGTATGCCCTCAGAGGACTTATCATTCCTTGTGTCCTCTTATGACTCATTTGCTAAGAAGAAAGTAGGCAAGCAGAGAGGAGAATCTCACTGTGATTCATGCTGACCTTATGATACTTACCTATGAAATTGATGTGTTATCATGCAACTATTAAATATTATGATGAGCTATGCTTAACAACAAAGTACATGGAATTCATTCTAATACTAAAAGCATGGCATCTATGCCCTTTAGGCATCATTTTGTAGTCTTCTCAGTGGATCTTCAAATTCTTCCTAATAATTATTTGTAATGAAATGCTTTACTTTTGTGTTTCAAAATCTTAAAAATGTATATAAAGTTTTGCTATCATTTTATATTGAAGAAAACACCAATAATATGCTTCAACATAAATATGGAAATATTTTATATTATGTCTTTAGAGACTTGAAATAATTTACAGAATGATTGTGTGAGAATTTTTAACATACTGGACTTCTATGAATTTTCCAGATTTCAAAAAATATGGATTATATAATAAAGCAAAAGAGTGGGTTACAACTACAGTAGTAACTTAGAAACTGAGTAAGATTTAATTATCTAGAAGATATCAAAGATAAAATGCAAGTCTCTCCAAATGAAGTTTAATATTGCCAAAATTGCATCACATTTGAAGGTGACACCTTATTTTTAATTTTTCTATATATGTATAAAAAAGTGAATTTTCAATGAATACTGCCTCAAAGAAAATGATAGGAGATAATGCATAGCAAGAGTGTGCGGAGCTCTACAGCTGGCCACACACAGAGAATATATGCCTCAGAGATAACCAGTCTAAATGACACATCTACAGTGGAACCTCTATACCTAAGTCTCATGGGACACAAAGAAATGGGGGACAGAGAGAATACTACTACATCCCTCAACTCTCACTAGGGAATCTCCCTTATTACAACAGAGTGTGATGCACACAGAAGGGAACAACTGTCCAAGTTTTAGAGAGTAAATGACTGAAAGGGGTGTACCCCTAGATAGGACTGCTATATTAAATCTCAATTAACCATGGCTCAAGGACCATTGCAGAAAAGTGGGCAGAAAAAAAAATGAGAGCAAGGGTTGATCTGTGAACCTAGTAAACAGAGGCTTCGGGCCACTGGAAGCTTGCACATGTGAACTTGTGGCAAAATGGAGGCATTGAGCACAAGACCGACCCATGCCGACTCAATCAGATATAGGTCCAAATGGATCGAGGGAAATAGGAGCCAGCTGGCTCTAGCCTGGGAACTGTGATTGATTGATTATTACTGGATGAGGGACAGTAGATCTTATTTTAAATCTCTCGATAGGCTGACTAGACTCCAGTGAATGAATTTTCCCCGAAAGACATCTGAGTACAAATAAATGCTTGGCTGGGTAGGACTTAGCATATATGGTAGAATACATGAGATCTGGCAGAGGGAGTGATCTAAATTTGATTAAGAACTCATATGAAATGTACAAAAGCTCAATAAAATATCATCAACTTTATAATTTAGGTGAATCTACACAGACTTGCAAAGAGAAAGTGGAGTTTATGATATATACACCATAATAAAAGGTCACATTCCCATTCATGCTGCTGCCCAGACAGGAAGGAAGCACTATTAATAAGCTCATAAAGGCATTTGAATTGAATAAATAGACAAAAATAAATCCACATGTTAGGATGAAACAGTTGTGTACTGATGGGCTCTATAAAGAGAGAGCTCAACAGTGGCCTTTCTAAGTTCATAGTGGTTTTGTTGTTTGTTTTTTAGTATTTGGGTTTCTGTTGAAACACTCGTAATAGTGTAAGACACTATTATCTGAATGGGGAATTCAGGTGACTGGACTGATAACCCATAGGAAGAAAGATGGTATATTGATTTTGAACCATATTTAGAAATCATAATCATGGAGAAGAAAAGATTTAGGGTTTACTTCCCTTGACAAATAGTGTAATCCTTTAATAACTGAATTTGAAAACTACTCAATAACTTTAAATAACTGAACAGTTCTAAACTAAATGGAATCACTCCAATAGATGCTTCATTTATTGTACATCCTGCTTAAAACATTCTGATATTCGCTTTCTAATGTATGTTGTAAATTGCTTCACTACATAACATGCTTCAAGTAGTACAAGTTTATTTTTCTCTTAATTCCGACTAAAAAAAAGCCCAATTTTTTTCTGTGAATTTATAATCAGATACAGTTTCTTAGGTTTTAGTTAGTGTATTGGTTAGTTTTTGGTAACTTGACACAAATTAGAGACACCTAGGAAGAGGGAATCCCAATTGAGGAAAAATTTCCTTAATAAGACTGGTTTATGGGCATGTCTGTAGGGAGATTTTCTTGAATGTTAATTGATGTAGGAGGGACCATATCACTGAAATACCATCTCTTGGCAGGGCCCCCCCAACTATATAATAAAAGTAGCTGAGCAACTCAGAAGAGTAATCCAGTAAGCAGCAACTCCATGTTTCCTGCTTAATTTCTTGCCTCCTGGTTCCTGTATTGGCTTCCCTAAATAATGGTTTATAATTTGTAAGCCAAACAAACCCTTACTTCACCAACTGACAGCTATTAGAGAAGGAGATACAGTTTTCTTTAAGAGTGTGATGCCTGGTAGGTTGACTAGCTGGTTTGGGGATTTCCAGCCCTCCTCCTCATTCCAGGCTGGATTTTTGTCTGGCTTGGGTTTGTATAGGTCTGGTGCATGTTATCACAACCACTAATTGGATTCACATATACAATTTCTCTGTTGTGTCCTGGAGATATTCTCACACCCAAGAGTATTTGGGGAGTATAAAATGAGTTCAGTATGCCTTAAAATTATTGTTTTGTTTGTTGTTGGTATTAATTATAAGCCACAGCTTCTCATTCAGAATGTAAACAACCAAAAATATATGCTCTGTTATGTTTCAAAATAAAATTTAAAAAATGAAAGAAATTCAAGATATAAAGTGCAAGTGGACAGATAGGTGGGAAGGAATATGAAAAGAGATGTTGGGATTACCTAAATATGATCAAAATACAGCATATGAAATTCTCAGAGAATCAATTAAATATTATTTAAATTTAAAGGAAACAAGAGACATGACTTCTTGTCTTCTGAAAGGAACCATTGTTTTTAAGATTCTCCTCTAATTTTTTAGCTGACATCTGACTCTAATATATCCTCACATGAAAATTATAATATACTTTTAATCATGCAAAAGGGTCATCTCAAAGACAAATTTAAGAAATATCAAGGCAGAGACAATCTTTACAAAACTTGTTCCAAATGAAGATGCAAGTTGCTTCTTAGATGGTTTTGTAAACATAGGGAGTCATACTAAGCTAAGTTAAAGGAGCTTCTTGAAAGAAATAACTGCAGAAAGCTATTACAACACAATTCTCATAATTTGCGAAAATGAACAATGTGTAGTCCTTGTATAAAAGATCTTTAAAGCTCAGAATAATCGCCGAGGAATAATCCTGTTAAGAAATTGGTTATCATTTAAGTTGAAAGGACAAAAAAGATTGTGTTGGGATACTCGTCTTGTTTTCATTTGAAACATTGCTCTGAAAATTCTGGGATAAGATTTTGAATGAAGCTTTGGAAGAAATAGGTGCTAATAACTGATAGAGTGTATAAGAAGAAAGGGCCCAAGTGATAATATTGTTCTAATGATCAGCCAGCCATTACGCGCAGAGAAACAATATGGCACCGGTATACTCCAGCAAGCGTTTTTGTCTGCTATCTTAGTTCTTATGTAGACCATCAGGGAGACCACCAATGAATATCAAAAGTGCTCGCTCTTTTCACTCCACCTCGTGTAAATTGGCGATGTGTGATACTAACACGACTAACATGGTTGGGGAAGTTTGCAGTAAAAGTAGGTTTGTGAACGACATCGGAAATTGGCGACAATAATTTAATTCACTTCCAACTAAACATAATAATTAATGACTCAAACCAATCTTAAGTAAACTTTAGCATTCTTCTTTAAAAAAAAAGTAGTTGAAATATTTGCTTAAAAAGAATCATCATTACGAGAGCTAACAAAAGGACAAAATTGGCGTTTCTCGCATAAGAAATTTGTTTTGTAAAATTTTCAGGGGATAATTATGTGGGCTAATATTACCATAGAATTCTTTCTATTTCTCTAATGTTCCCTATATACTCAATTTCGTTTAATTGAATCTCTATGTTGCCTATAAACTAATAAATTTCAATGATATATCTTGGGTAGAGTAACTTTGATTTCTACACCAGAAATTAGTCCCACAGATGATTACATAAATATTATAATAGATAATCATGTTTATATCCTCACATACACAATTACTTGATTTTTGGGCCACATGTATGATTCACTCTGGCGCCAAGTAATTATTTAGGTGGGTTTTTTCTTCCAAATTTTCCTATGTGGTAAGAGCTCTGTGTCACATCTTATTATCAAGGGAAATAGGAAATACAACTATCGAAGTTTGTGAAGAATTATTCTAAAAAGAAAAAGACTCCTATAATAATGAAAATAATTTTTGTAGTCTTCAGTATAAGTGAATGCATACACATATAAATGCTCCGAGCATTATCCTCCTTTAATATAACTCGAAGTAATATAACCAAAACCCTAAATAAAAACTTTATAAAACAGTAGGACTAAAAATTCAAGAGTACATGGCATGGAAAGGAGTACAGTATGATGAGAAGACAAGAACTCTTTGTTAAAGTGCAGAGAAGAATAGTCCCAACGCATTTATTAAATTAGAGTACAAACTATCTGGTTCTAAAACTACACAGAGTTAATCTAGCGAATAAAAGGGCCATCGCTCTATGGGCAAAAAGGTAGATGGCATAGTAAAGATGTCAAATATTCCTGACGATACAATGACACAGAAAATAAAAATACCTAGTAAGAATAGCCCAATGAATTTTATTTCAATATTCTCAATATTTTCAGTATTAATATTAGTTGCTTTTCTTATTGCTGTGACAAAAAAAAAAAAAGTAAAATATTTTTGGCATATGGTGAAGGGTGTGTCAGAAGAAGAGGGGAACTGGGTAGTGTCTTCTTTTGGTTATTTGGCCCTCCGATTTTAACCACTGAATATGCCAGTACAAATCCTGTAGCCTCATGAGGATCCTTCAGCCCTTCCCACATAACAGCGTACCTTCGTAGCCGAGGCGGGCCCTAAACTCACAGAGATACTAGCCTGCCTTAAGCAGTTTCTTGCTGAAGCAAGTTGAGAGGACAAAGAGTTGTTGACACTGAGGCACCAGACTTGCACCTTTATTGTACTAGGCTCTCACCGTGTGTATGATTGTGTAAATATAAAGTTTGATTTAAAACTATATGTTGTATCAAAGTGTTACTTTAGGTTGCATTGTATAGTGCTCCATAACTATCTTATGTAGTAGTGATATAGTTAACGTGTGTAGGCGTCAAAAGATGGGTAATGTACCCACATGAGAAATAAAGCAATAGGGATGATCAAGTAATGATAAACACATTTAGTGAAAAGCCTATGTATTTTTGTAGATTGATGCTTGGTGAATGTATATTCAAAATTTCCTCTTGTTTAATTTAGCCAATAGAAAATTAAATCCCTTGTGTGTTGTGGATATATATAGAATTATGTTGGATAATGAAAGATTTATAAATTTTATTTTATAAATAATAAGATCCTTTATAACAAAAGAAATAGTCATAGATAAGCGCATCCTTTTATTTAACCATATTACCACCTCAGCAATGTTTAAATCAAAAAATATGAATCAACTTTACAGAAAGCAATAATTTCCCTTTAAACATTTTAAAACTTTGCCTTAATAAAGCAAGAGAAGGAAATTAAAGGTATACTACAGAAATACTGAATTGTAAAGCATAGTTGGAAAAAGAGATGTTATAGAGATCAAATCAATAAAACATTCTTTAATTAGTTCAGACCCACGCCTGACCATTGATAGTTATTCTAGTCCATATATAAGTGCGACATACAAACACCAAAAAGTGCGAATTCATCTCTCAGAAAAAGCGTCTCAAGTAAATCGATTAGATTGATTTTGAAAGTAAATATGAAATATTGTCTCCAGGTTTTCTCTAGGAATAATAAAATTTTTAATTCTAAAGGATATGAGGAAAATAGATCATGTGGGGTGCATCACTCTGTTACTCTTTATAATGACACAATACTTGAGACTCATACAGAACAAACATTGGAGAAGAATATCGAGGGGTGCAAAGGTAACCCAAAACCTATCCCCTAAATAACCTTAATATTCACAATAGCCTCAATGAAAATATCTTGGAACAAATATACCCAAAGATCTACTAAAGTTATTCATGTACATCAAATAAAATAAAATTCCCATACCTCTCTGAAGGAGGGATTGAGAAACCAGTCACCAGATCCAGACCTCGGAAGGCATTTCGTGGATTAGAAGAATTGTAAATAAAGTAATATAACCATAACACGGCATCTGACTCTATCCCGAGAAGTAACTGATAGATCAATCTCTCGAATGACAATCTATCACATAAAATTGACAAACAATCCTAAGGAATTTTGGGTGGGAACATATATGATTTAAGACCATCAGCAAAAGATTTAGGAAAAGAAAAATATCTCTTAAAAGCGATATAGCTAAAGGAGGAAAATGTAAACAAAAGACCCCAGAAGCTTAAAAGAGCATCTTCATGAGAGACATAAATAAGAAGAATTACCGAGATTAAAAAAACCCCGGTGGGGCTTCCCGGGGATTACGTTAAATTTCTTATTTTATCCACACGTCAAGCTATATTTACCAAAAGGCTTATTAGTACATTACTCAATAGAACTGCAGAACCTGACACTCAAGGTAGACTCAAGAAAAATGTTGAGGGAATTAACCAACAATTGAACATGACTTGGTTATGCACCATAAAAACAAATAAAACAACGATACGTTAGACATACAGAGCGTTGAGAGCGAGATGAACTCGGAGATCCCAAACTTGCCATAGCGACGGCAGTGCAATTTCTATAGACCAAGCTCCATAGTTTTGATCTCAATTGGCGTATTATTTCGCAAGTGAGAGGGAACCCAAAGGACAGCATTCTCTTAGCCCAATACCTCCGAGCTCCTGCGCAAAATACGTGGGACCAGGCACTTGAATAGAGAAGAAATTTAACCATAATTTGGCTATTACACTTCCTCCACCCACTGATTCAAAGAAATCAGAACAATTGCAAAATTTCTGAAACTGCAAGACGTTCTTGCAAGAAATGGGGTGACTAAGGGATACGGTCCTTATGGAACTAGGACCTCTGTCTTCTTCCCCTCTTTTCGAGGACGAGCAACTCTCTCCTGCAGAGCTCCAGCTCGTCCTGGAACCCTCACTCCTTGTGTAGACCATGGGCTGGTCGCACTCATGACCCACCTCACACAATGCAGATCACAATTGCCTCATGCGTCTCTCTCAATTGCTAGGCTTACAATAAACAGGTAGAAATATAAGGCTTAAAACAACTTCACAAAATAGAAATACCTAGGCTAATGTGAAAGAGATTAAATAATATCTAACAACTAAAGAGATGCTCAAGGTTATATTGAGTCAGGGTATAATTTTGTTCTATTTACAATCAGTAAGTGTGTGCACCCACCAACTCAAAATAACCTAAAAACACTTATACTTGACATGGATAAAGGAAACTACCGCAAATAATATGTAAAATCATGGTAAGAATGCACCTTTTCATCCAAGTTGGCGCACATGCATCTTTATAGAGGGTTTACATCCAGAGTATATAATTGAAGTTATACTGAAAAAAAAAAAAAAATTAAATTTAGGATTAAACTAAGGATACACAAACAACGTAGGAATGGGATCCTGCAATCACCAAAGAGGAAGACATAAAAGTTAAACAGTAATTGACATTTGATTTAAGTAAAAAAGGAATGGAAGAAGGAGTTAAAGATGTGACAGAAACATTCTTAAAAGTGCTCACATTCACTAGTAATTAAGAGATTAATAAGTTAGACAATAATAAAAAAACCACTTTAAGATTTCATCTTCTCCCTGCGTTTGATCACATGGATCTAATGATCCAAAGTAATATAACATAATTTGATACCCTAATATTTGGAGGGATATCCATCATCAGTAGGGGGATTATATTGCGATTACATGCTTTCTCGAATCTAAACTGTCTCTTCAGCTGGTGGTATACTCTGTGTGTCTTATACCTACTTCAGTTCCCAATACCCATATTGAAAGCAGTGTGGAAACACTCTTAAAAGGTTCAAAATGGAACCCTCCCACCTGACCCACTCATACCACTTCTGGGTGTTAGATAACTACTTGACTCCATAATTCTACCTCTTCCTATTGCTAGAAGATACATGCACAGCCAAATTTATTGGCGTACGCTCTATCATATCCACTAACAATGCCATATAAGTATGCTTAGTAGAAAAAGTCTGTTTCACGTGCAACTCCTTAATTGAGTACGTATAAAGATGGAATGTTGTTCTATATGCTCTCACAAGGGTGTTAAAGGAAGAACGATGACGTCATAAAATTTGCAGGTAAATCAATGAAATGCGCAATAGTTTCGTAGACTACTCAATTAAGGGCTAAGTCGAAAGTAATGCACCTCTAATAGTCTCCTCAGATATATAAACAAATGTATGATATGATGTCCCTCATTTGTGGATACTAGCACAAAAATCTTTCATTATAGCGTGAGACTAGTCTTAGACCCTGTGTGATTGCTAATTTTTTTCCCAAGTAAATTGAAAGTTTATGTTAGATAGGTAGTCCCACATGTTGTTGCTTTCTCTCTCTGAAGTCATATGTCGTGATCTAGAAGTTAGGTGCGCTGGCTGGCTGAGGCCCCTTCATATCTCTATTTTCCCTCAGATATCCCTCAAAGACTTTATTTGTACGAAATGCAATTTTCAAACTCTTCTTTAATAGGTACATCCTCCAAAACAATGTTATCAACTTGCTATCGATAACTCTAGGGAAAATTATCCATCGTATGTGGTATTTGTTTTTAGTCACAATTACCTTAATAGAAGTAAAAAATACTGGTTAAAATAATGGAATGCCACTGGGAATAGTTGAGCTATGCAACTCCATTTAAATCTCTAAAAGGGTTTTTGGAAAGATATGTCGAGACAGGCAGATCTTAGTCTAGTTCAAGACCAGCCTGGGTCTACATATTGAAATCTTTACAAGCCATTGCTTGAAACAGAGGTAGACTCCCTTCTTCAAAAGGACAAAAAAAAAAAAAAGATTAGCTACTTTATATAAAGGGTATCTTATAACTGACTATAATAAACTTTGTTTAATATCTCTCACCACCTCATCAGTAGTCTATTAAGTATAATAGTATGCTTTAAATAGTGTACAAGTTAAATTGCATTTATAATGGCTCCATCAAAACATCTGTCTTGTCTCCTACCAAGTGTAACCTATGCGGCACCTAATTTTTTATCGGACTCTGCTATTTGTTGCAGCAAAAATTTTTTCGTTTTGATGTACTGTTATTATATGCACTCTAATCTTGTGAATACATCTACAAAAAAGAAACAATTACCAAAATTGGATTGAATCACCAACAACCAAAGTGACATTGTGTGTCTCATATAGGTATACTGATCAATATACGAGTAAAAAACCTCTACTCAGATGACAAAAGTTTAAAAAAGTACACCTAGTGAAATACAGCGCAATGCCATGAGGGAGCAAAAAGAGATCTTACATCAGTGTTGGGGGTCAATTAAACGCAATAGTACATAGTTAGTCTTTTATGGTGGGCATAGATGTGAGAAAAATTGGTAAATTTTTGAGTTGGTTATTAAGTGTTGTATGAAAAATTGCACAAAAGGCTCTTTTATATATAAATAATTATAACATATAACATTTTCTTTGCCTTTATGAAAATAGACACATTTCAAGGACAATGTAAACCAGTTACTGCATGCCAAGCAAGTTTGTAGACCGTATTGTCGATGTTCAACATGCAGCAGCGGGAAGGTCCAGAAAAACTCAAGAGGGTGTCAAGGATTTTATACTCCGGAAATAGGAGTTAATTTCTACCCACAGGAAAATAGTTTGCGAGAGTTCATCGACGGCTCTCTAAGTACCGGCCTATGTAGTTGTATTGTGGCGGATTGATATCCCTCTGGGTAGAAGTGAGTATTCAGGAAATATAGAGGCAACTACCTTTTGCAACATGAGCGAAATCGGTCGCTCCTAAACTGCTTCTAAGGCCCGCATCCCCCAAGTAAATAGTAAACAAGACTCATTATTTTCACTCTACCAAACCAATAAAAGATTAAAGGGCTTGTGTTTTAAAAGACTATTAGGTACATGTTATACAATTAAAAATTGTTCTAAAAAATTCGATGTTATAGATTTGTGAGTAAAATTAAATAGTACAAGTCATGTGTAATATGTATCACCTCGAGAAAAGTTGTTCAGTGTCAAACCATTCAAGGAAACAAAATAAATTATACCCACCACTTTAAATAAATCATGAAATGATAAAAAAATGATCTCCTATGAAATCAACATGTGTCCTTTTGAAAATCTTGTACCACATCTGTAGTTAAGAGCTTTAGAACATCTATAAAAAAATCTTTAATGCTTTGCATTAGTTTAGAACTTTGGATGGATGATGAGCTGTGTGTACGAACATTTAATTGTTAAATGAATAATATGATGATTATATATAAATTTGATCAGTAACAACGTTAACGTCCTCCAGTGATCACTTTATGAGAATACGCACGACTATTATAAGGTTTGTTCCCTCTATGTGACTATGGAGCTAGTAACCCTCACTCAAAACAACTCCCGATACAAATATCATCTCAATGGACTGATAGGGTATGCAATATATCCGATAACAGAACAAAGCTAATTTAATAAGACTTGCATCTGGAAAATAAGGATGAACGTGAAAATGAAGTTGAAATCATTGGGATACTACGCGCTTAGCCAGGAGTTTTTCTATGGGTGTGTGAGGGACACGGGTGTATAATTCGATTAANCATAGGAAAAATTCTTGCTCCCATTCCACAACATTCCCGTTCATAGAAAACATCTTGCTGCCTTTCCAAAACCCCATTGAAAAAAAAAAAAACAAAAAAAAAACAAAAAAAAAAAAAATCTTGAGAACTTGGTTATCTGTTAGATGGATCTTTCATATGCTATTAGATTCCTCCCAAAAATCTATACATCAATCATTTTTTTTCAACAGATTAGTGGAGGGACTCAAGACAATGGGGTGGGGGGGGGGGAAATGGCTCAGGATAAAGGTTATTTTGTCTCTTCAGCCTGGTAATATTGAGTTTATACTCAAGACTCCACCACTCCTAACTCTAACTGTACATGCAAGAGGACACATTGTCTATACACATAACTTAATGTTAAAAAAATGAACGATACTTCGTGGCTGGGCATGACAGCTATGATGGCTCACACTTGTTAAATTTCAGCATTTGGGAGCCTGAGACTCCAAATCTCAAGACCAGCCTAGGCTATATCCTAAGTTGGAGGCCAGTCTGAAACAGAGGGCAACACTGTCCAATCAGGGGGTAACGAGATGTCTCAGCAGGTAAAAGAGTAAAGGTATTTCCAGTGCAAACCTGGCAACATGAACATTGATCTCTGGAATCCAAATGATGGTGAGAAGTGACTCAGTAAATTTGTCCTCTTACCTCCACAAGTGGACTATGGCATGCACATCCACGCACACACAGCAAGTACATACCCAATCTTTTCTTTAAAAAAAATTTTTTTTTTTGGTTCAAGGCCAAGCCGGCTACAGAGCAAGTTCAAGGACAACGGAGCTCAGGGGAGACCCTGTCTTGAAACGACAAAAACAATTTATTTTTATGTGTAGTTATGCCTGCATGTGCGTAATTGCACCCATGTTGTGCAGTGCCCACAGAGAACAGAATTGGGCATGGGTTCCCCTGGAACTTGTGTTACTTATGGTTGTTGGATACCATGTGGGTGCTGGAATTTGAACCTGGGTTCTCTGCAAGAACAGTAGTGTTCATGCTGAGCCATCTCTCCAGATCCTTTTTTTTTCCTTTCTCTTTTAAAATTTTTTTTTTTTTTTTTTTTTTTTTTTTTTATTTTTTTTTGAGACAAGGTCTCCCCTGTGGCCATTGCCTGGAAACTCACTATTTAGATCCGGCTGGCCTTGAAACTCACCGGATCCATCTGCTTCTGCCTCCCACGTGCTGGCCTAAATGCATGCACCACCACCACCACCCAGCTCACCATTACATTAGATTACGGTGTGCAATGCATTATAACACAACAACTCTCTTACCTAACCTATCTTTCTAAGTCTCCCGGCCCCTCACCTTTGCTTCTTTTCTTGTACATCCTGGATCCACCGCAACCCCAACTTATCTTTTGCACTGGACCCCAGTAACTTTGCCCCTGCATTTTTAAGTGTTCACAGCTTCTCTTTAAACTTAAACCGTCTTGGCCTGCGTGGTGGCACACACTTTAATCCCCGCCCTCAGGTAGGCCGCGGTCGGCGCTCTCTGTGGTTCCCGGGCAGGCCTGGTCTCTCGCCGCTGCGCTCCCGGACAGCTGTCCTCCCCCGGGAGCCCTCTGCCTCCCCCCCTCTCCCCCCCCGGCTCCCCCTCCCCCGCCCCCGCCCCCCCCCCCGCACCTCCCGCCTACATCAACTTAACAGTCTGAACTCTACTCCTCCAATTTTGGGCCAACACACACAAAAAAGTATCACATCATGGAACTAGAATATGAACTAGTTCTTTATTTTCATTCAGAATGTATACCTATACATAAAATGCTTAGTTTAAAGAATCCAGAAACATGGAATTTTGTATTTGATTCAACTTGCAAGCATTTTTCATTAAAAATAAAACAAGATTACTATTTTCTAGAAACGTGATATTTCCTTCAATTATGGTTTGCTTTGGCTTTTGGTTTGTGAGGCTGCCCAGAAACAAAAAGTCTTTTTGAGATTTAACAATTGTAGAAAAACTAAGTAATAGCAATTAAACCCCATCAGGGTCTTCTGGGGTGTTGGAAGTACCACCCTCTGCTGTTCGATACTTCCCCAGTTTAGCAATCAATTCTTTTGCAGGATTGAAGACTCCATTGGTCTGCTGGTCACAGACATAGCAGCGTGGAGTGGTGCGGAAATGCTGCAGTGCACAGCTCTCACAGAAGTAATGCTTACACTTGGTGACAATAGGATTTTGGAAGGTTTGGCGACAGATGAAACACTTGAACGGTATTTCCTCATCATCACTTTCCACTTCGTAGTTTTCGTCCTCATAGACACCATAGCGGCCCTCATCAAGCTCACGTTCGATCTGCCACCCGTGCTTGTAATCGGATCGGTCATGGAGGAATTTGCAGCTGTCTCCGAAGCCACAGAATCCAGTCTCTTTATAGTCTTTACAGATGTCGGGCTGGTAATCCCAGCGAACGGTGGCACGTAGATGCTCAGGAGCTCGGATGGGACCCTTCCTCACCATCCCAGAAGAGGCATTGCCCATGGACGTATCCTTGGGCTTCATGTATTTCTGGTAATTATTGATTCCTCGATAGATCTTGTCATCCTCCTTGCCTCTCAGCTCCTCCTGGATCTTCTGGCTGCGCTCGAAGATGGCCTGTGCGTCTCGCTCCTTCTCAGTGTCCAGTTCATAGACAGCTGTCGCCCCCATATCCTCGGGGCCCACGGGTTTCGCCGAGCGGGTGGACTTGTAGACCACGCCCAGACCCTCACTCTTCTCCTTCTCCTCGTCGCTGCTTAAGTCGAAGGAGGCCGCCTTCTGTTTACCGCTGCCACGCGTCTTCTGGATCATCGGGTTGTGGGTGGCCCGCTTCTTCTCAGGTCGCACCACTGTGCAGCCCTCGTCGCTACTGCTTCCGCTTTCTCCCGAGTCCTGGTCGCACGCCGGGCGCTTCCGGCGGCCCGCATTCCCTTTCCGCCCGGTCTTTTTGAAAAGGAAGGTGCACACCTGGTCCGCTGACTTTTCTGGAGAAACTTTCTCTGCCATGCTAGAGTCCTGAGCGCCTTAAACGGCCGGCGGTAGCTACGGCAGGCTGCGTGGCGCAGGCTATCACGTCACTGCTATACTGTGAGCAACGTCACTGCAGCGCTGCGTTCCGTTCGCCTCTAGGGGCGGAGAGCGTTAGTGCGCATGCGCTAGCTTTCCTATTAGCGTTTAATGAAATGGTCCACCAGGCCTTTTAGGAAATATTTAGCATTGCTGTGTATCTTGTATCTCAGTGAATACAAAATTCTTACAGCATTTACAGTCTAGGGGCTGGAGATGGGTTTCAGTGATTAGAGCACTGAATTGATCTTGCAGAGACTCAAGTTCGATTCCCCAGCACCCAACAAGGCAGGTAAAACAACATCACTAGCTCCAGTTCCTGGGTAATTCGATGCCCTCTTCTAACCTCCGTTGGTGCAGTTACATACATGCAGACAATACACTCAACACATAAAAAGTAGTAAAAAGTAATTTATGGGGGCTGGAGAGAGGCTTCAGTGGTTAAGAGCACCGACTGATCTTTGCCTGCTGACCCGGGTTCCATTCCCAGCACCCACACGGTGGTAAGAACCATCTTAATTCCAGTTCCAGGGGATCAGAGACCCTCTCCTTCCGACCTCCGCAGCAATGCACGACACGGTTGTTGCTCCCTCCTAAATTACATGTAGACAGTACCACTCATACACATAAACTAAAAATAAATAATTTTTTAAAAAAGTAATTTACAATCTAGAAGTGAGGCTAATGCAAATTAGCTCCATAATGGCACCATAGGTAGGGTAGAAAGTGCCACGGGGGGCTGGAGAGAATGGCCTAGCGTTTAAGAGCACCGAACAGCACCCACATGGCGGCTGAGAATCGTCTGAAACTTTTCCTGAAACTCCAATTCCAGGAGAAACTTCCAGTTCCAGGGGGGAATCCGGGACACCCTCCTTCTGCCTCTGCAGCATTGCACGACACGTTTGCACAGACTTGCATGCAGGACAGTACATTCAACACATACAGTAATAACTAAAAATAATTAAAAAAAGAAAGTGCCACGGAAATTCTTAACACAAGGCCCTGGGTTGGGACAGGTTCTCCCTGTATTTCCAGCTGCCCTGGAACTCACTATGTAGGACCCAGACTGGCCTTGAACTCACAGAGATCTGGATGCCTCTGCCATTCCCCTCCCGAGTAGTGGGATTAAAAGGCATGCACCGCTATGCCAGGTTCTGAGAATTTGTTCTTAGTAAAAGAAATACTATAAACAAAGTAAGAAAGACAGAATCTGGGACTGTAGTTCAGTGAGAGGCTTTGCCTAGCAATCCCAAGGCTCTGGGTTCAAGATCTAGAACAGAAAAGAAGAAGAAGACAAGACATTGAGAAGGAGTGGAGCACTGGGAGGAGCTGCAGGGGATGTGAATGGTACAAATGATCAGAAACTAAAAATATATTAAAAAATAAAGGTTTTGCTTGTTCGGCAGCACATATTACTAAAATTGGAACAATACAAAGAAGATTAGCATGGCCCCTGCACAAGGATGACACACAAATTAGTGAAGCATTCCATATTAAAATAACCATACTAAAATTTTTCATAAAGGTTGCTTGGGCGTGGTGGCAACAACCTTTAATCCTAGGCACTTGGGAGCGCAGAGGCAGGTGGATCTTTGTGAGTTCAAGGCCAGCCTGGTCTACAGAGTGAGTCTCAAGGACAGCTGGGGCTACAGGGAGGACCCTGTCTCGAAAAGACCCAAAATATAAATAAATATAAATAAAGGAAAGAAAGAAAGGAAAGAACGGTTATAAAGCCAGATGCATCTGCACTCCAGAGGCAGAGCAGGTGGACCTTTGTGGTGAGCTCAAAGTCAGCCTGGTCTACAGAGTAGTTCCAGGAACAGCTGGAGCTACCAGGTGACCGTGTCTCAAAAAAGCAAAATAAATAAATAAAAAAATTTAAAGGTTAAAAAAGAAAAAGATTCCTGACTGAGGTAATCCTGTAATCCCAGAAAACTGGAAGGTAAAGGCAAGAGAGTCAGGAGTTCAGGACATCCTGGGCTATATGAAACTATCTTAAACAAATAAAAATTAATGTTTGTTACTGCTGGCTCATGCCCATAATCCCCGCACTCAGAATCTGAACCCGGCAGATTACTTCTAGTTGAGGACTAGCCGGGTTGTATAGCACAGTTCCAGGTCAGCCAGAAATCATATAGCAAGACCTTGCTCAGAAACTTAAAATAGGGCTGGGAGACGGCTCAGCAGTTCAGTGCCAGACTGCTCTTGACGGGACCCCTGGGTTCACTTCCAGCACCCACATGGCGGCTAAGCACTGCCTTTTAAGCTGGGCGTGGTGGTGCATGCTTTAATCCTAGCACGTGGACGGCAGAGACAGGTTGATCTTCGTGAGTTCAAGGCAGCCTGGTCTACAGAGTGCAGTTCCAGGGCAGCATGGGCTATAGGGAGACCCTATTCAAAAACAAAACCAAAACAAAAAAACCCTAAAATTAAACTATTCATGCAGTCTACTTAGGACTGCAAAAATAGGTGGTTTTAAAATATATCCACACTTCATTTGTAGTGCCAATTACCCAGTTGTACGTATTTCTGCTGCTTGCCCCTTGAGCTTTTGTCCAAAGCGTTGGGTGTAATGCATATTGGAAACCACAACAACAACAAACAACAACAACAGAAAGACTGCATCAAAGAACTGACTGAAACAGTTGAACTTCTGCTAAAAACAGTTCAACTTCCCCATGGAGAATATTGAGAAAGGACTGAGAAAGAGATTATGCATGTTTGAGCAGAATGCATGAGCTTGGAGGGCTGGGGGGGGTGGATGGAGGGACATGGGTCTAGATTTGATAATAAAACATATATGTATAATAAATAAATTAAACAAAAAGAAAAATATATCCACACTTCTTTGGCAAGCCTCTTGTCAAATTATGGAACCCAATTCCCACTCCCTAGAATGTAGGCCTGACTTAGGGTCTCACTTCCAAATAACAGAATATTGCAGAAGTGATGTTATGTGACTTGTAAGTCTTGAGTCATGAAACAAAAAGATTGTTTCTGGGCTTCTGAACATCTTGCTCACCGCTACAACCACCAGTTTGGGAAAACCACAATAGGCCAAGACATAGCATCAACATGAGACCTGAACTATATTAATGTAGGTGACTTAGCTAGCAAAGGGGGGTTAGATGATGGCTATGTGAAGAATATGATTATTTTAGATAAAGACAGAGTTGTTTGGGCTGGAGAGATGCTGGCAATTAATAGCAATGGCTACTGAAATTACCCAAGTATTATCTATTATTATCTTATTATTATTTATTTATTTGGTTCTTTTTGAAGACAGGGTCTTCCCTGGAGCCCCAGCTGTCCTGGAATTGCTCTGTAGACCAGGCTGCTTTGAACTCACAAAGATCCGCCTGCCTCTGCCTCCCAAAGTGCTAGGATTTTTAAAGGTGTGCGCCAACACGCCCGGCTCAGCCCAAGTATCATTTTAAAAAACATGTTGTGGCCGAGTGTGGTGGCTGCTCAATGACAAGCTGACAACGTCTGTAACTCCAGTCCAGGAAATCTTATTCCTCTTATGACCTCTGTGGACAATGGCATGCCCCACAGTGCACTTAGGTACATGCAGGCAAAACATCATATACATAAAATGTAAAAAAAAAACAACAAAACAACTAAAAGACTGCATCAAAGAAAAAAAAAAAAAAAAAACACTGGCTGCTTTTGCAGAGGGATCCTGGTTTGATTCTCAGCATCCACATGGTGGCACACAACTGTCTTATAAACCAGTTCAGTGGGGAACTGATGCCTCTTCTTGGACTTCCTCCTCGTGCCCCATCCTATGACACCCGTGCATTTATTACCCCATGCAGGCATTACTACTCATACAACCTAAAATAAAAAAAATAAAAAAACATGTAATGTAAAATAAAAACCCATGACCAGTAGTGGTGCACGCCTTTAATCCCAGCCACTTGGGAGCCTGAGGCTGGATCTCTATGACCTTCAGCCAGACTGGTCTACACCAGTGAGTTCCAGGACAGCTGGGGCTACAGGGAGTCTCTCTCTCTCTCTCTCTCTCTCTCTCTCTCTCTCTCTCAAAAAAAGAGGAAAAAAAAAAAAATAAAAACTTACCTCTTCTAATTCTTTCTCCACTTGGATTTTTCTTTTCTGGAAGTGTTTTATTGTTCTTAGCTCTGTCTGAATCATGCCAATTTCTTGGGCTTTTTGATGAAACTGTCCCTCCAATTCCCGTATTTGTGCAGTATACATTTGTTCCTATGTTCAAGTGGTAAATGAGTTAGGAAAAACAGAAGGGTTCCATGGAGTTATGTTCCACCTGGAGTCTTGAGTTATTTGTATATTCTTTAAAAGAAATGCCCCATTTTGTTTTTGCATAAACTGTTAATTTTTCCCTAAATTTATAATTTCTACAAAATGATGCCAACTTCCTTGACTAAGAAATAAATTCTGGAAAAAAATTCCAACTCAAGTAGGTTAGAATGGGCACGACTTGAGCCTCAATCCTCAGGATTTTAACACTATAAAATTAACTGCAGCACACATTGGCTGGTGCCAAAAGTCTTACGAACGGGAAAAATTTCGATGTTTATTGTTTTCAGTTTTTGAGAAAAGGATCTCCCTATATAGCTAATTCTGCCCTGGTGGTTTACTGTGTAGCTCAGACCTTGAACTCTTCAACACTCCCTCCAGCTTCAGCCTCCTGCGCCACAATACCTGAATTTAATTTAATTTTTTTAAGTTTGTGTGTGCTGTGCATGGTCGTTTGGTGTGGCACATTGGCACCACGCCTTTTAATTCTCAGCACTCGGGATGGTGGTTACGGGTAGGAGGGGGGGTGGTAGAGGCAAGGCAAATCTCCTGCGAGTCTAGTTCCAGGCCAGCCTGCTGGTCTACATAGTGAATTTTAGGCTAGCCTAGGCTACAGACTGAGCTCAGGATGGGGCTGGGCAACTTGGTGAGATCTGTCTCAAAAAAAGAAGACAAAAATAAAAAAAAAATTGTTGTTGTTGTACTGGGATATGTATTTGTAGCACGACGCACAAATTCTGGGTGTTGAATATTGAGCACTGCCGGCGTGGGGGAGGAACTTCTGTGCAAGTGTAATTTTTTAATAGTTTGTTATTTTATGTGTATGATCTGTCTGCTTTGTATGCATGTTAATGTACCATGTTACCATGCAATGCCAGGGGAGGCCAGAAGAAGGAGGACAGGAACCCAGAGGCAGAAAGGAACGAGGACATCAGATTCCTCTGGAACTTGAGTTCTAGAACCGCTCCTGTGGATTTTTATGGGAACTGCCATCCAGGTCTTTGGAACCAGAGAACGAAGAAAAAGGAACCATCTCTCCAGCCCCTTGTTTTGTTTTCATTAAGGTCCTAGGTATCAAACCCAGGTATCAAAACCCCAGGGCCTCATTGTGTGCTAGGCAAACATATTCCACTCCTTCCACTGAGCCTATGTTCTTGGGGCCCCCCTTTTCTTTCCCCTTTTATACTTGTTCTTATTGACTCTAAAGTATCTGACTTCATTAGGTCCTGACTCCCTAATAGATGAAATACTAGTATATGCAGATACTCACCAATTTTTTCTTTTCTTTCTTTGGCTTTTTCTTTTGTTTCAGCCAACTGCTGTTTTTGTTTTGTTTTCAGTTTTTCAATCTGTAGATGAAAATCCAGAGTAAGGAAGGTGTAGAAGTCGTAGAACTCCTTTGGTTTCTTTATTCATTTGTCCCCAGCCCCAAACGGCCCCAAATTTCCTATACTCTTTTTTTTTTTTTTTTTTTTTTTTTTGGTTATTTTCCGAGGACAGGTCTCCCTGTAGCCCCAGCTTGTTCTGGAACTCACTCTGTAGACCAGGCTGGCCTTGAACTCACAGATTTCGCCCCCTGGCCTCTGCCTCCGAGTGCTAGGATTAAAGGTGTTGCCACCACGCCCAGGCTCCTTATATTCTTAATCTGCTAATGATACTTTCTAAAATTTGGCTATTATCACAATTACCTGGGTAACATTTTACTGTACTAAAATCCACAACATTAAGCATACCATTTTTAATGTATAGATCAGAAATCTCTATAACTTTTTGTTTGGCAAAACTGAAACACTTTACCCATTAAATAGCATTCTCTTCTCCCTTCCCCTCAGCTCTTGGCAATCAGTTTGTGTGTTTCTGTGTTTGTTTGCTCCTTTAGGATTTTATGCCCCTTTTTCCTTGTTATGCCCCAGCTGGCCGGGCAACTCACTCTGTACACCAGGCTGGCTTGAAGTCAAAGAGATACATCTGTCTTCTGCCCTCTCAAGTGCTAGGATTTAATTAACGGTGGGTTTAACCACCTATGCCTGCGGTTATTTTAAATGGCTGGGGATTGCCGGGGGCGTGTTGGCGCACGCCTTTATCCTAGCACTCAGGAGGCAGAGGCAGGCGGATCTTGTGATTTTCAAGGGGCCAGCCTGGTTTACAGAGTGAGTCCAGGACCCTGGGGCTACAGGGAGACCCTGTCTCGAAAAAGACAAAAAAAAAAAAAAAAAAAAAAAATGGCTGGGATCATATAGCATTTGGCCTCTTATGACTGGCTTATTTCATTAGCATAGTGTCCTTGAGTTTTACTATACTGTGTGTAGCATGTTACATGATTTTTTTTGGTCTTTTGAGTCAAGGTCTCACTTAGTTTCCAGCTGGCCTGGCGCTTGCTCTTGTTTTACACCGGCTGGCCTTAACCACTCACAGAGATTACCTAGCTCTGCCTCATGTGCTGGGGATTAACGGCAGGTGCCACCATGTCTGGCATGTTACATGATTTTTAAAGCTGCATAATAAGCCATGATTTCCTTTATTCATTTGTCAGTAGATCCATCGTTTTAAATTGTTTCTATCAGGTATTGTGCAGGACTGCTGAACTGAATTTGGTATGCCCAATAAAAAACAATTCTACTTTGTATTTTTGGATATATACCAAGATTGGTAATTGAACTTTCAAGGAAACTTCAAGTTGTTTTCCATAAGGCTATAACATTTTACATTCCCTTAGTCCACAGACGAACAAATTGCTCTACATTCTCACTAATAGTTGTTATTTTCTATATTTCTTTGTTTGTTTTTTTGTGGTTTGGATTTTTTTATGGTATTTTTAGACAGGTACACTCAACACTTTAGGCCAGGCTGCCCAGGCTGATCTGGAACACACTATGTAGCTCTTCCTGGCCTCAGAGTTGCTGTAATCTTCTGCCTCAGCTCCTTGAGCACCTCCTGAATGATGAGATTAAAAGCATGTACCACAACACCTGGCTTATTTTATTTTTTTGTTTGTTTTTATGGTTGACACCCTTATAGGGTTGGAGTGATATCTCACTGTAATTGTCATGTGCATTTCTTCTTATTTTGTGTGTTTTTTTTACTTAACAATAATTTATCATTTTGCATGTAGAAGTGTATTTGCTTGCACGTGTGTAAGTGTACCCAGTCATGCAATGCCCCACAGAGGTGGTGAGAAGAGGGCATTGGATTCCCCTGCAAACTAGAGTTACAGTTTTTAGCTGCCATTGTGCGGTACTGGGAATTGAACACAGGTGCTCTCTCCAGAGGAAAAGCCATCCCTCCAGCCCCTTGGTGGTGCATTTTAAAAGAAACGTTCCAAGTAGAATACAAAAGAAGTATCATACATCCTTTGTGCATACACATCAGTTTTGCCACATTTGCACGGTTTGTTTTACACCCACACACACACACACACACACCCACACACACACACTAAAACTAAAGGTCCATTCACATGAATACAGAATTGGAGAATATAGTCATTGTGCTGGTTAGTTTGTGAATTTGACACAAACTAAAGTGACCAGGTGAATGGGCTGGCCCTGCTTCATTTTGTGCCTCCCCAGGCATTTTTTCCAGTCACTAACCTCCCCAGCAATACATTCAGGGCTTCCTGTGACCCTGACTATGGCCTAGAAGCATAACCAAAATAACTCCAGGATGTGTAATCAAAACAACACATAGCCAAAATAATTACTAGGTCTCTTTGACCTATATCTGGCTCAACTGTTTTTGGGTTTTGTGGGTTTTCCTTTATAAACTCTGTACCCCTGAGCTTCAGAACTGAGTTTTTTTGAATGTGCTACTTACTCTGTCACATGTTAAGCTATAAATGACTCTTTTCCTTTTTAATTGGCTTATATGTGGGGATGATCTATAATTCTCTCCTGGGTATAACACTGGGAAGAGGGATCCTCATTAGGGAATTCAGGATTTCCCTGTGGCTGTTTTTTTTTGCCTGTGTGTTGTGGCTTGTTTGCCTTTTTGCTGTGGGCTGGTCTGTGGGGCATTTTCTTTGGCCGGGCATGGTGGCATAACATTTTCTTGATTTTGCTAATTGATGTTATGGGACCAACCCACCCTGTGGACAGTTTTTTGCCATCACTGGCAGTCGTGGTCTAGGATGACATAAGTAAGGGGAGATAGCTGAAAACAACGCTGTGTCTAGGATTTGATAATGTAAGGGGAGCTGACAGCTGAACCAACCTGAACAACTGAAACAAGCAAGGCAAGATAAGGCCAGTAGGTAAGCAGAGCTTCTTTACATCGGTCTTGCTTGTGAGTTCTTTGCTACCTGGTTCCTGCTTGTGTTGTGGTTTTGGCTTCCCTCCCACAAGGACTTGTATGTTAATCTGAAACCCTGTAATCTGTTTAGTTAACAAACTGAATATAAATCCTTTCCTCCTAACTTGTGTTTTGTCACGTGGTCTCTACTTATCACAACAAATGGATTAGCTCAAGAAACAGACCTGAAATTACTGTAAATATTATCTTAGCCAGTTCTCTTACAGCTTAGAGCTGCGAGCTTCTTACAGAGGCTTAAGCTTCCAGCTTAGCACACTTAAATATCAGCAGAGCAGAGAACTAGAGAAAGGAAAAAGCATTCCGGGTGGTGTTGTGTGTGCTGTTTTTGTTGTGGCAGTTGTGTTGTGTTGGGTGTTTGTTGTTTGCTGTGGCAGTTTGTTGTTGGGGGGTCTTGTGGCCATGGTTGCATTGGTGCCATTTACTTGCCTTTCCCCCTTTTTTAGTACAGTAGTTTAGTTAGTCAGTTTTAGTGTTTTGTGGCATGTGCAAGTGAGTTTAGTGGTCAGTGCCATTATGCCTTTACTTTTAATCCCAGCACTTGGGAGGCAGAGGCAGTGTGGATCTTTGTTGAGTTCAAGGTCCACAAAGGCCTGTGGTCTATGTGGGGTTGGTTCTCTTCTGCCTGGGGTGTGGTCTAAAATTACTGAGTTCTGGGGACCAGCCGGGGGCGGGGGGGCTACAGGGTGGTGGCTACAGGAGCGAAGAGGGGGCTGGCTAAGGAGAGCTCCTGTTTCAAAAAAAAAAACAAAGACAAGGAAACAAAAAGAAACACAAGAACTGGAAAAAAAAAAAAAACAAAAAAAAAGACAAGAAAGAACTAAGAACTGGAAAAATAAAAAAAAAACACCAAAAGCACCAATGAGAAGAAAAAAAAAAAAAAAAAAAAGAAAAAAAAAAAAAAAAAAAAAAAAAAAAAAAAGACAATGGAACAACAAAGAGCACAAGGCCAAGAACTGGAAGACAAAAAGCAAGGACAAGAACTGGAAACAAAAAAAAAAGTACAAAACAAAAAGACAAGCAAGCAAAGCAAGACACTGGAAAAGTTCTGACCCTGTGATATTGCCTGATCTGTGAATCTTAATCTATATTCCCAAGGAATGGAAATTTTGCAAACATAGTTTTTTAATAATGTTTCATTATTTTTTGAGCCAAACTTTTAATCTTTTCAATTCTAGGATCCAATCCTTGAACATATTCCATATGTTTTGATAGATGCAACATGTTTTGGTTGCCTTTTGCCTTTAATCGGAAAAACAATTTTTCCTAGCCAAAATGTTTGTTTTGTGTTGTATATGTGCTGGGCTTTGTTCGCGGTGTTGGACCATTCACCCATTCAACCCCGGGGCCTTTGCAACATGTGTAAAACATTACGACCTCTACAAACCTTTACCATTCAGTTTTACTCCAGCCCCTTGCGCTCTTTTACTTGTTTTCGCTTTTTTTTTTTCTTATTCTGGGACCAAAATTTAGGGGCTTGCATATACTAGGATTTTTTCCTTTGCAATATGAATTTTTGCTATGTGCATGGAGAATGAAATGTGAAGAAAAGGGTCCAGGTTTTGTTTTGTGAGTTTGCCTATGGAGGCAGGCAGAGGTTTTGCTGTGTAGTGTTTTTAGTAGAACATTTGCCGCCTTATATATCGAGGTCATGTCCACACAGAGTTCAGTTCACTGATTCTAGCTAGTCTAGCTGGCCAGCTTTCCCAGTGATCCCCTCTCTCAGCTGGAACTGAGGCAGTCTATCATGGCCATCTAACATTTATAAGGGAGCTGGATCCAACATCTTGGTTCTCACACTTGTTCACATGGAAAGCACTTTACCCACTGAAGGCTATCTCTGCTGCCACATGCTGGGAAATGTTGAAGAATACTGGGCAGGGGCAGGCTTGTCTGATATTTCTTCACTAGTGGATTCAAGTTTATTCATTTTTGGCAGGCATAGCATAGGTAAGTCATCACATTAAGCGATGTGATTATGGGGCTGGCAGAGATGGCCTAGCGGTTAAGAGCTCCCACTGCTTTTGCAGAGACCTGGGTTTCACTCCCCAGCACCCACATGGGGCTGAGAAACTGTCTTAAACTCCAGTTCCAGCGGAATCCGGACGCCCACTTCTGACCTCCAAAGACACAAAAGGATGTGGGTGTACCTACCTGCATGCAGACAGTACTATTCATATACATTCAATAAATAAATATTAAAAAAGAGATGATTTATGTTAATTTCAATCAACCGATTGTTATTACGTTTGCAAGATTCTCCCACTTAAGTTACTCCATTTTCTTTTTCAGTTATATTGAGAATATATTTGAAATTAGCAAATTATTTCCCATCAAACTTTGAACCCTCGTTTTAACATCCATTGGTAAATTCTTTTTTTGAGACAGGCTCTCACACTGTCACTTAGGCTGCCCTCAAACTCATGGCAATCTTCCTACCTCAGACTCCCAACTGCCGAAATTATGCTATGAGTCACCATACTTGCTCCCCCACATATTAATTATATTTATTCTATAGGATATGCATTTACAGATTCTTTTTGTTTAATTTTTTGTATGTGTACGAGTATACTGTCTGAATGTATGTTTGTGCACACGTGTCGTCGATGCCATGCCGCAGAGGTCAGATCAGAAGGGGTCTCAGATTCCCCTGGAAAAGGAATTCTACTGGAATTGGAGTTACCGATGGCTCTTAGCCACCATGTGGGTGCTGGGGATCGAACCTGTCTTCTTCCAAGAGCAGTCAGTGCTCTTTAACTGATCGGCTATCTCTCAGCCCCCAGATCTTTTTTTTTTTTTTTTTTTTTGTTGTGTGTATGAAGTTGTACTGTCTGCAGTAGGTTGGTGCACCCGTGTCGATCAATACTCAGAGGGTCAGAAGAGGGCTCAATACCCTGGACTGGAGTTAAGATGTTCTTAGCGCCCGATGTGGGTGCTGGAATCAATCCCGGTTTCCTACTGCAAGGAGCGTTGAGCGCTCTTAACACTGAGCCATCTCTCCAGCCCCTGAACTCAGATTCTTATGTTATTCAACTGGTATACTCTATTTCTATCATTATTTCAAAGCAGGGTCTATGTAGCCTTGGCTGGCAAGTAATTCTCTATGTAGACCAGACTTGCCTGTATTTCTCTATATAGACAAGGCTAGCCTCAAACTCCTGAGCCCTACCAGCCTCTGTCTCCTAAGTGCTAGCATTAAAGACATGTAACCACATCCAGCTGGAATCATCTATTTTGATTGCTTCATATTTGGCCAATGGGAGCCCCTTCAAGAGAACTCCTCTGTCCTTTAACTTTTGCTATTTAGTTTCTGTCTCAATAAGACATTCCAACCTCATACACACTGTACCCTAGTGCTGGAATCCATATTTTCCTATCGAGTTTTTTTTTTTTTTTTTTTTGGTCTTTTTGAGACAGGTTCTCCCTGTAGCTCCAGCTGCCTAGAATCCCTATGTAGACCAGGCTGCCCTGAACTCACAGCGATCCACCTGCCTCGTCTCCCTAGCTAGGATTCAAGGCAGTTGCCACAACATCCCGGCCTGCTGTTTTTTTTTTTTTTAAGATTTTATGTGTATGTGCTTATGGAAGGCAGATAGGGCATTAGATATCACAGAGCTGGAGTTAGAGTCAATTGGGAATTGGGAGCTTTCAGATTGCATGCTAGGAATAGAGCTCTGGTCCTCTGCCAGAGAAGCAAGAACTCCTAACTGCTGAGCCATCTCTCCAGCCTGTCTAATTATTGCTGGAATGAATCCGAATGGCTTAATTTTTAAAACATTTATTCATTAATTGTGTGTGCGTGTGTGTGTGTGTGTGTGTGTGTGTGTGTGTGTATGTGTGTGTATACTACAACACATGTGGAAGTCAGAAAAAAACTTTGGGGAATTGGCTCTCTCCTTTCATCATGTGGGTCCCAGGAATTGAACTCAAGTGCTCAGGCATGGTGGCAAGTGCCTTAACTTGCTAAGTTTTCTTGCTGAACTCTGAATAGCTCTTTAAAATAAAAATTCATTGACATGGATATAGAAATGGGGATACAGATGGGATTCCACTGTTATAAATCTTATTTAGGCCAGCTTAAAGAAAAACTCTAAGAATGCTAAAAAAGCCAGGTGTGGGTGCCACGCTTTATATCCTAGCACTCCAGGAAGCAGTGGCGAGGCGGATCTTTGAGGAGTTAAGGCCAGCCTGGTGTACAGAGTGCGTTCCAGACGCGGGTGCTACAGGGAGACCCGTCTGAAAATACAAAAAAAAAAAAAAAAATACATGCTTAGAATGCATAATGGGAAAGTTTCAAGACAAACAGGTGAGCTTTTGTTTTTGTCTGTTTTGAAAGAATTGACTCTTGTAAGTGTCTCTCTGACTTTCCACGCCATTGTACTTGTCTTTTTTTTTGTTTTAATTTTTGAGTCTTATTGAGACAGGGTCTCCCTGTAGTCCCAGCTGTCCTGGAACTCTGTAGACCAGGCTGGCCTTGAACTCACAAAGATCCGCCTGCCTCTGCCTCCCAAGTGCTAGGATTAAAGGCGTGCGCCACCGCGCCCGGCACACTTTCGAATGTATATATATCTATATACACACACAATAAAGAGATACATGTAATAATCAGTGGAAAATATTTAATGAAGCTGGAGAGATGGCTAAGAGGTTAAGAGCACTGGCTGCTCTTACAGAGGACCCACATTTGATTTCCAGCACCAACATGGCAGCTAATAACCACCTGTAATTCCAGTTACAGAGAATCTGACACCCTCCTCTGACCTCCTCAGGCATTGCATGATACAGGTTTACTTATGGATGTGCAGGCAATGCAGTCATACACATAAAATAAAAATAATATTTTTAAAGAAAATACTTAAAAAGTAACAGTTTGAGCTAGAGTGGTGGCTCACATCTGTAACCTCAACACTTGGGAAGCTGAGTCAAGAGGTAATGAGTTTAAGGCTAGTTGGGCTAAATATGGAGACACTGTCTCAATACTTCCTGCCGCCCATCTCAGGGAAGTATCCTGGGAAAGGAGGTTAGAAAATAGCATTGATGTTGCCGGGCTTTAATCCTAGCACTTGGGAGGCAGAGGCAGGTGGATCTTTGGTGAGTTCAAGGCCAGCCTGGTCTACAGAGTGAGTTCTAGGCCAGCTGGGGCTACAGGGAGATCCTGTCTCGAAAAGACAAAAAAAAAAAAATAGCATTAATGCACAAAAAATGTTCATCTTACTTTCTGAATTTATTTTAGGTATCATCTTAAAAATATTTTTATTTTATTTGTGGTACTGTGGATTCCACAGCCTCATATGTGCAAAGGAAGCACTCTGCAAATGGTGGTAAATCTGTGTCCTTTCTTTAATACTTTTACTCTTGGGGATAGGGAGATTGCTCAGTGGTTAAAAGCACTTGCTGCTTTTGCAGAAGACCTGGATTCCCAGCACCCACATGGTGTCTGATAACTATAACTACAGTTCTGGGGAATCTGGGTTCTGAGACTCTGTGGGCACTAGGAATGAAGCTGGTACACATATATGCATGCAGGCGAAATAGTCACACATAAAAAATAGTAAATCTTGGGGCTGGAGAGATGGCTCAGTGGTTAAGAGCGCCGGAAAAAAAAAAAAAAAAGAGCGCCGACTGCTCTTGCAGAGGACCTGGGTCCGATCCCCAGCACTTACATGGTGGCTGAGAATTGTCTTTAACTCCAGTTCCAGGGGAATCTGATGCCCCCTTCTGACTTCCACGGCACTGCACGACACAGGTGTACCAACCTACATGCAGACACAGGTGCACAAACCTACATGCAGACAGTATACTCCTACACATAAAAAATAATAAATAAAAAAATAGTAAATCTTAAAAAAAAACCTTACTTTGAAATAGAGTCTTGCTATTTTTTTAAAGTATTTATTTGGGGACTAGAGCATCAGTTACGAACACTCAGTGCACTTGGAGACAATTCGAGTTCAATTCTCAGCACCCATGTGGCAGCTAACAACTGTAACTCCAGTTCCAAGGGAATCTGACACCCTTTTCAGACCGTTGCAGGCATTGCATGACACGGGTGCACTTACATATATGTAGGCAATATGTTCATACACATAAAATAAAAAATAATAGGGAGCTGGAGAAATGGCTCAGCAGTTAAGAGCACTGGCTGCTCTTGCAGAGGACCCAGGTTTGATTCCCAGCACCCACATGGAGGCTAACAACCATCTACAACTCCAGTTCCAGGGGAATCTGATGCTTTCTTCTGACTCCGATGGCTTTGCACAGCATGGGTACACTTACACACATGCAGGCAATACACTCATACACATAAAATATTTTTAATTAAAAATAATAAAATATTAATTTTTATGCATGTTTATCTGTGTGTATATATACATATCACAAGCATGCCTGGTGCACACAGAAGCCAGAAGAGGGTATCAGATTCCCTAGAACTGGAGTTACAGAAGGCGGTAAGTTGCCATGTGGGGACTGGGGAACTGAACTCAGATCCTCTGCAAGAGCTGCAAATGCTCTTAACCACTGAGCCGTCACTTCAGTTCCCAGAGTCTTACTATTTGGCTTAAGCTAGCCTCAAATTCTCGGTGTTCTTGTTTTAGTCTCCTGAGTAGTTGAGACTGCAGCCATGCTACCACCATACCTACCCAGCTTGAGCTTAGCTTTATTAACTTTGTCAAATCCTCAGTTTCTTCTTCACAACATTCAAAATATCAGTGAATTGTTGAACACACACATAGATAAAACAGGCATCCCTGTTTTATTCCATATCTAAGTGATAACTTAAATTTTATAAAAATTTTCCATTTGTGTTTATTCATGTATGTATAAGTATAGGCGCATGTATGAGTGTGTGCTCCTGTATGGGTATGTGCACAGGTATATGGGTGTGTACACACGTGCAAGTGGAAGCCCGAGGTTGATGTCAGCAATTATTCTTCCACCTTGTTCACTGAGGCAGGGTCTCTCAAATCAAACCTCGAACTTTTGGATATGGCTAGTTTTAATAGCCAACTTACTCTGGGGATTTCCTTTCTGCTTTATGAAGCTGGAGTTACAGGTGGGTCATCATGGCCAACCACCATTTACATTATTTTGGTGGATCATAACACTTGTGCAGGAAGTGCTTTAATCATTGAGCAATCTCCCTTTCCCAAAATTGGTAATTTTATTTTATTTTATTAAAAAAAATTTTTTTTGGTCTTTTCGAGACAGGGTCTCCCTGTAGCCCCCACTGTCCTGGAACTCACTCTGTAGACCAGGCTGGTCTTGAACTCACAAAGATCTGCCTGCCTCTGGGCAATTTTATTTTCAACACTGAATAAGGTACAGTAAGATACAAGATTCAACTTCAGACACAGAGAGAGTGAGAGTGAGAGAGAGAGAGAGAGAGAGAGAGAGAGAGATTGAGATTCAGTTACTGGATCATTATGTGATCATGGATTATGAGTAAATTGGGTTTTTTTATAATCTTTTTTTTGGGGGGGGTGTTTTCAAGACAGGGTCTCCCTGTAGCCCCAGCTGGCCTGTAACTCACTCTGTAGACCAGGCTGGCCTTGAACTCACAAAGATCCGCCTGCCTCTGCCTCCCAAGTGCTAATGAGTAAATTGTTTTAAAAATCATTAAAACTCTTTAACTGTTTACTGGTATCCAAATATATAGATCACATACCATGCTCTAATCCTCAAAATACAGTGGTTCATAATGTTGTTTTATGAGCATCCGTTTCAGATAAGAAAAACATGGGACATGAACTGAAAATAAGAAAGAGCCATAGACAGCAAAACCATTCTGAAATAGCAGCTTGCTTCAATGAGAGTTAAAAGTTAACTATAATGTCTCAACTATGTGAAATCAAAGCATTAAAATCCTTGAAAAAATATAACCATGCCATATAATGGCAGAGGAATGTTATGAGGCTCACATGGTTTTCTACCTACCTACCATATTATCTTTCTCTTGATCTTGCCTCTTCAGGTAGTTTAATACACACATTGTGTCCTTTTCCATTTTATACTGTTGTCTCTTTAAGTCATCATTATTTTTTGCCAGTCTTCGGGAAGTATCACGATACTCAATCCTAGAGAGTTCTGTGACTTCCAAGCTGGCCTCCCAGAGGGAGGCATTGGCCTTGGCTCGTTCAATCACAGAGTCATCTGATTTTGTTGCCTTCCTGTATGAGAAGAGGACAGTAACAATACATAACTTTCCTTACTTTATTAGTATTGTCTCTTTTAGTTTTGCTTGGCATTGCCTGGTGCATATATTGTTGGATGAATGAGTTAATAAATATACATTATTTACATTCACATAAGAGACTTAAGAAGGTGGATCTTTCTGGAAGAGGTCAGTTTTGAATCATAACTTTAAATGACTGGAAAAATGTAAGTAAAATATCACTCAGAGTTTTTACATCTTCTCATTTATTTGATTCTTCCATATTTTTATGTATCTACTTATTTTTGCTGTCTTGGCTATGAAACCCAAGTCTTTGAGCATGCTAGGAAAGTGCTTTACCAATGAGCTACAGTCCCAGTCTCTATAATCTTTTCTATTTCTATTCACTTTATTGTGAACCTTATTTCTCTCCACTGAAAAGATCAAGTCACTTGGGCAAATATGTTACTTTACTTGCTGGTACCACAGTACACCAGGCTTTAAGGATGCCTGAGAAACAAACCCTAATCATTATGCAGAGATGGAGAAAAAGAGTTTTTTATTTTTTTGAAAAAAAGTTTTTTTAAAAAAAGATAGGGGCTGGAGAGATAGCTCAGCAGATAAGAGCACCGACTGTTCTTCCAGAGGACCCGGGTTTGATTCCCAGCACCCACATGGCGGCTAAGAACAATCTTTATGTCAAGTGTGGTGGCGCACACCTTTAATCCCAGCACTCAGGAGGCAGAGGCAGGCCAATCTCTGTGAGCTCAAGGCCAGCCTGGTCTACAGAGTGAGTCCCAGGCCAGCTGGGGTTATAGGGAGACCCTGTCTCAAAAGAGAAAATAAAATTAAATAAGCTTGTGGCTGGAGAGATGGTTCAGTGGTTAAGAGCACCAGCTGCTCTTGCAGAGGACCCGGGTTTGATTCCCAGCAGTACATGACAGCTCGCAACCATCTACAACTCCACTTCCAGGGGATCAGACTCCCTCTTCTGACCTCCAAGGGCTCTGCTCGACAAAGGTGAACTTACATACATGTAGACAATACATTCATACACATATAATATTTATGTTAACATAAGAGGGCTGGAGATGTGGCTCAGTGGTAGAACCTATCATGTTAGAGGCCCTGGGTTTAATCCTTAACACTGGGGGCTGGGGACAAGCAGAAGAGAGGTCTGTAAATAATCAGCCAATCATCTTACATAGAAACACAGAGTATTGAAAAATGGTAGTAGTGGGGCTGGAGAGATAGCCTAGCGGTTAAGAGCATTGACTGCTCTTGCAGAGGACCCGGGTTCGATCCCCAGCACCCACATAGCGGCTGAAAACCGTCTTTAACTCCAGTTCCAGGGGAATCTGACACCCTCTTCTGACCTCTCCGGCATTGCACGACACGGGTGCACAGACCCACATGCAGACAATACATTCATACACATGTGAAAATAAATAAAAAATATTTAAAAAAAAAAGAAAAAAAATGGTAGTAGTGATTATCTATGGATGACAGGAATGACAAGTGATTTTTTTTGGCTCTTTTCCCCTTAACATTTTATGTATTTTCCAAGTTTTCTGTACAAAGTATGAAATTATTCTCTAAAACAAATGACTTTTGCTGGGGATAGAGTCCCACAAGGACTCTGTCATTAAGTTACACTCATAGACCAAACAAGTTACTTTTTTTCTTTTTCAAAGACAGGGCCTCCCTATGTAGCCCAGGCTAGCTTCATAGTCACTGTCCTGTCCAGGCTGTCCTAGAACTTGTGATCTTCCTGTTTCAGACTCAGGAGTACTGAGATTACTACATGTGTGTCTGTGTGTGTTACAAATGATTTTATAAACACAAGTCTGGCGGTTCCTTTGTAGGGAATATGTATATGGTTGTCTTGGACACCACGTGTCACTCCAATATCTTGAGAAAGCTAATAGATCTATTGGTATTCCAGCAGCAAGTCAAAGTCACCACAGGGTAGTGCTGGAGCAGTGGCAATGTACTTGGGAGATCTGACTCCATCTAGTCTTTTAAGTTCTCTGAACCCAAAAGCCACTAGAACTAGACTAGATCATCTCAGTCGCAGATTGGAGATCTCTCAGGCGAGGGCCACGGATGAACCCAGGAGCTATCCTCAAAGGGTGGGCGAGCTAGAGGAGGGAATGGAGCGCCGATCGCAGGCAGTTGGAAGCGCGTCCCTGAACCCCTGAAGGCAAGCAGAAAGGGGCTCGGCGCGGCGGCTCCTTACTTCTTGTCTTTGTCTTTGTTCTTGCCTTTCCTCTTGTCTTTGAGCGGCATCTTGATTTCTTTAGGAGTCTCACCGTCCTGGTCTCCAGCTTGTCAACGCCTGAGTCGGCTCCGTCTCTAGGGAAACCACGACGCCGAAGGGGTAACTACCTTCGAGCCCTTGCGCGCGCGGACAGCGCAAGCGCAGTGACGTGGTCGCGCGAGGGGCGGGGCGGAGGTTGCAGCGCTGCGGCGGGAGGCCGCGCTAGAGCAGCGCGCACGGTGAGTGCGCGCGAGCCGCGGCGGCGCTTCCCGGGTCGGCGTCGGGCCTGGCGGGAGGCTGGGCGGGGCGGGCACGGCAGCCCTACGCTGAGTCGCGGCATCCTGGCCTAAGGAGGTCGCTTCCCGGCGGGCGTCCGAGGCGCGGCTTTGGTGCTCGCGGGGCTTGCAGTCCGGCCGACGGAACCTTTGGCGCGGCTAGCACGGCGTCCTGCCCTCGCCCCCGCGGCCAAGCTCGAGTTTGCCCTCCCTCCATCCTCGCTTTAGCCCGTGGGTTGCAGGGAGATGGCACACCCCGGGCCGTCCCACGCCCAACGCTGCCAGAGAGGCAGTTGACTTTTCCGGACGCTGGGGCAGCGCGCTCCGGAACCCGAGGGCCAGGCTCCCCACCCTGGGCGGCGAGAGGAGGTCGTCTGCCCGTGCCTCGCTCCAGCTGACCTTCCCATCCGTACTAGCGAACGCCGCCGCATCCTCAGTGCCCTTTTCTCCAAGTTGTGTGGAGTTGCAGGTGCGAGCCTCCCATCCCTGATCTCGAAAAGGAGTACGCAAAAGTAGTCTCATTTTTCGGAGGAGGAGCCCTGTGATTATGCCTTCATTCAATAAGAGTGAGTGAGTCATTTAGGAAGACAGGTATTGTGGCTGCCGAGCCAATAGTTAGGAGACTAGTGATGGCAGCTCTGTGTTGCATCCTCCTCCCTTTCTTTCTTTCTTTCTTTTTTTTTTTTTTTTTTTTTTTGTCTTTTCGAGACATGGTCTCCCTGTAGCCCCATGCAGCCACCCACCTCGCTCCTGCGAACTCAACTCTGTAGACTAGGCTGGCCTCGAACTCGCAAAGATCCGCCTGGCTCTGCCTCCCAAGTGCTAGGATTAAAGGTGTGCACCACCACGCCTGGCTCCTTTTCTAATTACATTTAAATTTGATTTTAAAACGTCATTATTTGCCGGGCGTGGTGGCGCAGGCCTTTAATCCTAGCACTTGGGAGGCAGAGGCAGGCGGATCTTTGTGAGTTCGAGGCCAGCCTGGCCTACAGAGTGAGTTCCAGGACAGCTGGGACTACAGGGAGACCCTGTCTCAAAAAGACCCCCCAAAAAAACAACAACAAAAAAGTCATTATTAGATCTTCTCTTTTTCTCTGGGTTGAACTTAATCCCCACAGCCTTAAGTCACATGAGGTCTTTGATCTCTCCTCCACCCTACACATAGTTTGTAAATTTTGTGATTAGAATAAGCTGCTGATTTGGTAAGGAGCCTTGAAGACCCTTTTGGACAATCTGCTGGTGTGATTATAGCTTATTCTAACTATAGAATTTCTGGTGCATTTTCTCCGCTGTTAGTGTGTGGCAGGCTGATGGACCCAGGAGTGGAATCACCTTACACTGAAGGTGTTACCTCTGATAAACAGTCTATAAAGCTATAATTAAGTTTCTGTCTCTCAGATTTTGTCAAAGCATCCCTACTGATAATATGCAGAAAAGGAAGCCAAGCATCTTTCACTATAGGCTGTGTATTTAGACTTCAGACTTCATTACAAAAATTTGTTATGAAAGTCAGCACAAAACTTACCATTTGAACATAGGCCTATAGCCTACAGATTTTTATTTGTTTATTTATTTATTTATTTATTTATTTATTTATTTATTTATTTATTTATTTAAGATAGGATCTGGGTGTAGTCCTAGCTGGCCCAGAACTCACTATGTAGACCAGGCTGGCCTCCATGTCACAGATCTGCCTGCCTCTTGCTAGGATTAAAGGCATGCACTGACATGTCAGGCTCGGTTTCACCTTTGTAAATATAAAAATTTGGCTGTAATAAGATTGTTTCTTTATATATACACAGAACTTTAAAATTCTTAATTGTATTTTATCATGCATGTTCTATAGATTATTTGATTTTTGTAGCTAAAACTTGTGACATGAATATATATTTTTTTGCTTTTAGCATGTATTTGTGTGTGTGTGTATGATGTGTGTATGAATGAGTGGGAATGGCATCAGTCCACTACATTCACTGTGAATTTACACTTTTCACTGGATTCTGGGAGTTGAGCTCAGGTTATCAGGCTTGCACAGCAAGCACTTTGATCTACTGAGCCATCTTGTTGCTAGGTGCACAACACAAACATGTCTAAAAGAAATGCCAAGATTTTCATTCTAGTAGAAATGGTTCTAGACTCCAGTCCTCTGAATCTGTACAACCTGTAGCAAAGACCTGGATGTAATTTAGTCATCTCTTGATGAGAAAGAACTGATAGCACAGAGTACACAGTAGTTTTTATTGAGCAGCTCATCAGCTCTCATTCCCTTCCATAATGACCTGTAGGTAGCTTTACTACAAAGTTTCAGGAACTATTTTGCTGCATGAATTTGCTTTGTTTCATTGTTGAGAATATTAAATGTGCATAAAGAATAAGTCATTTGATGTTTCATTGACTTGAGTTTATAATTCTTTTTATTTTTCTTTCATGGTTCTTGGTTGACATAGGAATGCGGAGTAGCTCAGCTGAGTCTTCATGCAGACAAGATCATTATGATCCTGGTGAGTGGAGCAGGTGTCCAGATATAGGCACCATTTCTGCTAGTTAAAATTTTTATTTTATATGTATGAGTGTTTTGCCTACATGCATGCAGTGCTCATTACATTTGCTTATTAGGATAGTATAAACCCCTTTCTGATGAATAGTGTCTTACTACAAAGACTGATCTTAATGAATGGCTAAGAAAAGTCCTTGTGACTTGTGAAGAAGGAGGCAGCATTGGCAACAGCTGTCTCTGAAAAGTGATTACTGTAGCTAAGTCAAGCCTAAAACAATGGAGAACGGAGGTTTGTGGTGACAGACTCATTTTGATATATCCAAATGGTTTCATTGTACAGAATGAGCTGTATGGACACTAATGTATAAGGGTGGTATGAGAAAAACAACATTCAAAAGAGAATTGTAATAGAATTTTTTTATATTTGTAACTATCAGTGCGTCAGTTTGCATCCTTATGGGGGATAGGATATTCAACTTTTGAGGATCACCGGCCCTTAAAGAATCTTATCATTCAGTTATCCTGGTGTTTTGTTTTGTTTTGTTTTTTGTTTTTGGTCTTCTTGAGAGTCTTCTCATAGCCCCAGCTGGCCTGAAATTCACTATGTAGATCAGCTGGCCTTGAACACACAGAAAACTGCCTGCCTCTGCCTCCTAAGTGCTGGGATTACAGGTATGTGCTACTGTGCCTGGCATCAGTTATCCTTCTGATATGAGAATCTACTCTGCTCTGTGGGGTGAGATTTGGACTTGAGCCCTTGAGCCAAGGAACCTCCTTTCCCCACCAGTGTGAGACAACTAACATTACTGGGAGAGTTTTCCGCATCAACCTCTTTCCCTATATTTCCATGTACACAACTCTTATAATAATTCCTTGGAGATGATCTAATAAAAATTGAATTTTTGCCGGGTGTGGTGGCCCACACTTTTAATCCTAGCACTTGGGAGGCAGAGGCAGGTGGATCTTTGTGAGTTCAAGGCCAGCCTGGTCTACATAGCGAGTTCCAGGACAGCCAGAGCTACAGGGAGACCCTGTCTCAAAAAGACCCTCCCACCAAAAAAAATTGAATTTTCACTAAGTCTTTTATTTTATTGGCTTTTGAAATGACAGGCAATAAAATCTTTTTTTTTCAAAGCCGCACCAGCTGTCTGTCTTGTTCCTTTCTAACAAGTATATTTTCAGTTCCTAAATATTAATGCCACCATTCTGTAATTAGAAACTTTTTTTCTGTAAGAATGTTCCTTTTCTGTTAAGATAAATAGTTCTGGGCTGGAGGGATGGCTCAGTGGTTAAGAGCACTGGCTGCTCTTCCAGAAGACCTGGTTTTGAATCCCAGTACCCACAAGGAGGTTAACTATTGTTCATAACTCCAGTTCCAGGGAATCCAGTGCCCTCTTGTGATCTCCCTCGACACTGCATGACACAGGTGTAATTATACACATGCAGGCATAACACTGGTATACATAAAAAATAATAATATTCAATTAGTACTTAATTTCAGTAGATTTATTTACTTATTTACAGGTAGAAATAGTGATTTATTTTTTTATTTCATAAGTATAGCTCACTTTTTTTTTTTTTTTTTTGAGACAGGGTCTCCTTATAGCCCCAGCTGTCCTGAACTTTTTATGTGGATCAGGCTGGCCTTGAACTCACAGAGATCCACCCGAGTCTGCCTCCAGAGTGCTGGGATTAAAGTCATGCGTCACCATGACTAGCTAGTATATCCCTTGAGGGAACTGAATTAGGACAAAAGAGAAATGTTTTCAAGACTAAGAAATATTATGAGCACCACCAGATATATGCCTTTTACTTCCAGTTGGGACAAAGGTCCTCCATCTTTGTGAGATGGAGGCCAGCCTGGTCTGTGGTCTACATAGTAAGCTCCAGGCCAGCTGTGGCTACAGGGAGACCCTGCCTTAAAAGAAAAGAAGAGAAGAGAAGAGGAGGGGAGGGGAGGGGAAGGGAGAAAGAGAAGGAGAGGAGAGGAGAGGAGAGAAGAATAGAAAAGAAAAAAAAGTAGGGGCTAGAGAGATGGCCTAGTGGTTAAGAGCACTATCTGCTCTTGCAGAAGACCTGAGTTTGGTTCCTAGCACCCACATGTTGACTAACAACATCTATAACTCTAGTTCCAGGGCATTTGTCACCATCTTCTGGCCTTGTGGGCATTGCATGCATGGGTAAACTTATATACATGCAGACAAAACACTCATAGACAGAAAATGAAAATAATAAATACTTTTTATTTTATTTTATTTTTTTAATTTATTTTTATTTTTATATGTATATGAATGTACTGTCTGCATGTTGGTCTGTGCACCCGTGTCATGCAGTGCCTCAGAGGTCAGAAGAGGGCGTCGGATTCCCCTGGAACTGGAGTTAAAGACGGTTCTCAGTCGCCATGTGGGTGCTGGGGATCGAACCCAGGTCCTCTGCAAGAGCACTCAGTGCTCTTAACCGCTAGACCATCTCTCCAGCCCCAATAAATACTTTTTAAAAAGTATGAATGAGGCTGGAGAGATGGCTCAGTGGTTAAGAGTACTGGCTGCTCTTATAGAGGGCCTGAGTTTGAGTCCTAGCACCACAACCAGCCAAGTTGATTCATTTTTGCATGCTATACTTGTAAGTAATAGTAGGAGACTAATAATCTCTGGAATGGCTAAATGAATTAATCAATCTGAGAATAATATGCTTCCTGGAATGTCATCCCTATCCAGGAGCTGGTTTGGAGGGGAATAGAGAATGGGAGATATGCTATAGAGGTCATAGTTGAGACCTTGTTGCCAATGCCTGTTCTCTTAGCTCAGTTATACCAAGCCCATTTGCGATTAGCCCATTCATTGATGTCTACTGTGTTTAGGCCTAGTGGTTGGCATTGAGAATATAGAAGATGTCATATACCCCCCACCTTAGACATCCTTAGTTAACAAGGTATTCCAAGGCTCTGGCCCTTAGTACTGCTTCTGTAAGTCTCACCCCAGATGAGGCATTGTTCACTGCTGTAATCTGTCCCAAACTTATCTGGTTAGATGCACCTTAATTTTGCTTGGTGTGGCTTTTGTGCTGGGTAGTTTGGCCATATCCAATCCTATAGGTAAGCTTACTGTTCACAACTGTTAACGTAGTTCCATTTTAAACTTGCTGTATGCTTGATTTTTAACTTTGTTAGAGCCAGCTCTACTGTGGAGCTCCGATGAACTGGCAGTAGAAGCTTTTAAATATCATTGGTTTCAGAACTTTTGATGGACTTTTCTAGTATCTTATCCTGTTATTTTCCATTGTTGATAAATACTCTTATTTTATTCAAGTTAATATTGATATTTGCTTAGGAAGGACATAGACTTTAATTAGGTGTCACCATGGAACCATACAAGTCTATTCCCTTAGAAATCGGACTTAGTGCTTTCAGAACTATAATTCCTCACATTTGTCCTCTTTATTCTGGTACACCTCTGTTTTCTAGGCATATTGGAGATCTCAGACTTTCCCATGGGACATCCCCAAGTCAATTCCTTCCTTTAATTCAGCATCTTCTTTAAGTCCTCATTTGTTTCCTCCCCATCCTTCCCTTTCTAAGCTGAGTTACTTGTCCTTTATATCCATCCCTTCCTTAGCACTATGCAAGCATTTCTTTCAGAGAACTTATTATCTCAATATGCTATAATCATTGGTTTACTCATCTGTTTTTTTTAGGATGCTGGTCTCCCAAGGAACTAAGCCTACCTGATTCCTCCTTATATATCTAGATGCTAGCCTAATGCCTGTTATATATTAGGTACTTATTAGACAACCAATGCCTAGTTTTCTAGGTTCCATTTTAGGAATGGAAATACCACGAACTTTTCTACTATTTATGTACTATAAAAAGAACCCAGCTGGGCTTGGTAGTGCCTTTCATAGAGGCAGAAGCCGGGGTCTTTGTGAACTTGAGGCAGCTTGTTTACATAGTTCCAGGATAGCTGGGGCTACAGGGAAACCCTGTCTCAAAACAAATTTCCCAGAGTTCAAGGATTTCTTGGGTTTTGTTGTTGTTGTTTTTTGTTTGTTTTGTGAGAATCTCACTATATAGCCCACACTCCGTATATAGCTCTGTGTAATTTCAAATTTGAAGTCCTCCTACCTCAGCCTCCTGTATGCTGAAAATACAGGTGTATGCTACCCTGCCACACTGGAATTCAGTTCTTAAGCAACTTCTGCCCTATGAACAATAATTCTTGTCTTTGTCATTTGACAAATATAAAAGTAGATAAACCAGATAATCATGTATGTAGATTCAAGGTGAGGAATGTAAGAATAAAGGATAAAGAAGGGAATGAGTTAGCAAAATTTCACACAGTTGTACACTGGCACAAGGGTGACTCATTTATGAAGCTTGATTCAGAAGGGCTCAAAGGAGCAAAGAGCAAAAAGCAGTCAACAGTGAATGCAAGGACTCTCGTAGCAAACAGGCAGATAGGAGCTGGTGAGTACCTGCTGGGGCCTGGGTTCTCTGGGATTGTGGTCTCCCATACTCTAGAGGACATGGAAGATATGAAATAATCAATATGTGAAGTTCTGGAGTGGCTAAGGGGAAGGATTAGTGTTTTCTCCAGGTATACAGTGAAACACTCAGGAGACCCATGAGTCTGAACTACATAGTGAGACCTTGTCTCAAAACAAACTAAAACCACTTTTGAAAAGATCTTACTTCACACTAGAATCACACACACAAAAAAGAAAAGATCTTACTTAGAAGAAGATAGGCATATACCAACTGGTACCAGAGACTCAAAACTATAGAAGGGGCTTTGTTGGAAGAGAAAAGAATAAGCAAGAGATTATTGAGGAGACCAAGAAGAGTGGATTTAAATATATTGTATTCTTCCAGTCTATAAAAAGGAAAGTTTACTGTATGCATTATTTTGAGTAGCATATAAAACTTGACAAAACGAAAACAATTGAACAAAATGAAACCTTTATGTGATTTACATATTTGGAAAACTGCTCTGTCCTTGGCAGCTTGGACTCATGATCTTCCAGGGCTGGGTGGTTAATCTTTTGAAACATAGTTAAGCTATTGTACACTTGCTTAAAGGTTTAGATCTAGTGCCTGAATTATTAGATTCCTGTTTATACTTTCAGGCTATTTATTTGGCACTTATTAACAGTCTTAGAGCACTAAATATCAGAAACAAAACTCTAAAAATCCCTGTAGATGTGTAGGTCACATGGAGGGTAGAAGTGGAGAAAAGCAGGGAATGCAAAAATTAGATGAGTGTGCTGAAAGGTGAGAAAGATAGTGAAAAAGAATGGGCATGTAGCCAGCTGAGTTGCACTTTTTGAAAAAGGCAGGCAGGGAAGATTTCACTGAGAAAGTAACATATGAGTAAAGATGATTTAAAAGTGAATTCGTTCCTAGTACTCGGGAGGCAGAGGCAGGCGGATCTTTGTGAGTTCAAGGCCAGCCTGGTCTACCGAGCGAGTTCCAGGACAGCTGGGGCTACAGGGAGACCCTGTCTCAAAAAAAAGACAAAAAAATAAATAAATAAATAAAAATAAAAGTGAATTCGTGGGCCTGGAGAGATGGCTCAGCGGCTAAGAGTGCTGAATGCTCTTGCAGAGGACCTGGGTTTGATTTCCAGCACCCACGTGGCGGCTAAGAACCTTCTTCAAGCCCGGCATGGTGGCACATGCCTTTAATCCTAGCACATGGGAGGCAGAGGCAGGCAGATCTCTGTAAGTTCAAGGCCAGCCTGGTCTACAGAGTGAGTTCCAGGCCAGCTGGGGCTATAGGGAGACCTTGTCTCAAAAAAAAAAAATAAATAAATAAAAAAAAAGACCGTACTTTAAGCGGAGGTATCGTGCTGGCACACGCCTATTCCCACTGGGCAAGGCAGTGTCTTTGGTGAGGTTCAAGCCAGCTGGTCTAACAGTAGCAACTCCAAGGGCAGCTGACTAAAGAGACCCGTTGTCCAAAAAAAGAAAAAAAAGTGAATGGGTGTGGGGCCATCCTTTAATCCCAGCACTTGGGAGGCAGGAGGTGGGCTTGAGTTAGGTTCAGCTGTTACATATTTGAGCAAGAGTGGCACAGGGACCCTCGCTGGTCTACAAAAAGACAAAAAAAAAAAAAAAAAAAGTGAATGAGTAAGCTGTGTAAACAGGTCATGTAATATACAATGCCATTGTGTAAACTCCATATTGAAATCCCTTCTAATACCATTTTTAAATTTTTTAATTAATTTATTTATTTTATATGTATGACTGTACTGTCTGAATGTAGGTTGGTGCACCTGTGTTGTGCAATGCTGCGGAGGTCAGAAGAGGGCATTGGATTCCCCTGGAACTGGAGTTAAAGACAGTTCTTAGCCACCATGTGGGTGCTGGGAATCTAACCTGGGTCCTCTGCAAGAGCAGTCGGTGCTCTTAATCACTGAGCCATCTCTCCAGCCCCTCTAATACCATTTAAAAAAGATTGAATCTTAAGGAAAATGAGGTTGTAAGTGGTGTTAAAACGTGGGCCCTAGGAGCTGGGCGTGGTGGCACATACCTTTAATCCTAGCATTTGGGAGGCAGAGGCAGGTGGATCTTTGTGAGTTCAAAGCCAGCCTGGTCTACAGAGTTCCAGGACAGCTGGGGCTATAGGGAGACCCTGTCTCGAAAACACCAAAACAAACAAACAAACAACAACAACAAAAAACTGTGGGGACTAGGGTAGAAGGAGCATCCTGTGTTGCTCCTTTCTTTTTTCTTTGGTCTTTTTTTGAGACAGGGTCTCCCCCTAGCCCCAGCTGGTCTGGAGCTCATTAAGTAGACCAGGCTGACCTTGAACTCACGGAGATCTGCATGCCTCTGCTTCCAGAGTGCTGGGATTAAAGGCGTGCGCCACTAGGCCTGGCTCCTCCTTGCTTTCTTAAAAATGGACCGCTTAGCTTTCTACTCAACACATGGTATGACTGCAGTTTTTCAGTCCATGAAAACAGTCAGGATGTCCCCCCACCCTTTCAAGTCTCTTCTAGAAGAAAAACAAATGTTTGCTTAATGAAAATGTTTAGAGGTTTCTGGAAACTACAGTAATGCAGAAGATCTGAATGACCCCTGAAGTCACAGATTTGCAAACATTTGTGGCTGGGGTGCCTCTAATACACTCCTGAGGGAAAAGATCACATATCAAAGGACCTGGTTTTTTGTTTTGTTTTGTTTTGTTTTTGTTTTTTAAAAATTTTATTTATTTTTGTATGTATATGAGTGTACTGTATGCATGTAGGTTTGTGCACCCGTGTCATGCAAAGCCGCGGAGGTTAGAAGAGGGTCTCGGATTCCCCTGGAACTGGAGTTCTCCTGGAATTGAAGTTACAGATGGTCCTCAGCCGCCATGTGGGTGCTGGAGATCGAACCCGGGTCCTCTGCAACAGCAGTCAGTGCTCTTAACCTCTAGGCTATCTCTCCAGCCCCTGTTTTTTTTTTTTGTTTTTAATGCTCAGGGACTCTGTGTTTCTGCTGTCAGTTATTTAAACTGACCAGCCCATTTGCAGCAAAAGAAATGGCCAAAGGGAATGTTTTAACATGTGAGTCTGAATCTGGCAGACAGCCGCCCTGTCAGTGCTTGATTTCCTGGGATGGAGTTTCCTTTATTGAGGATCCTGAAGGTTAACTCTCATTGTCCATTGTGTCTTTCCCTAGATAATAGCTTTCATTCTTAGCCATAGGGTAGAAGTTTGATCTTGAACAGTGTTCACATAGATGATTCTAGCTGCCTTTCCAGTGTCTTAATATAAGTGTGATTCTCTTAAGGGTTTTTTTTTTTTTTTTTTTTTGATCTTTTTGAGATAGGGTCTCTCTGCAGCCCCCGCTGTCCTGGAACTCCCTATGTAGACCAGGCTGGCCTTGAACTCACAGAGATCCACCTGCCTCTGCCTCCTGAATGCTGGGATTAAAGGCGTGAGCCACCAATGCCTGGGTCATCTCCCATTTTCTACCACATCAGTCCTAGGAAAACATTAGAAGATATTACATAATCTTTAAACAATGCCTTGTAATTTAAAACAGAAAATTCTTTGTGTGTGTGTCTGTGTAAGATATCATTTGACTTTCCTAATTATAAAGGAAAAAAAAAAAAGAGAACCGTTCTCATTTTCCAGATGAGGAAGTGGAGAGGCTCAGAGGCTGAGACTCAAGATCACATAGCCTTCCAGTGGATGCAGATGCTAGAACTGAAATGCAGGACCTGACCTGACATTTTGTATTCTTTGATGTGTTCTGTGTATTTATTTTAGGCTTTCAGCAGCATTTATAGTCTAATCTCCATCAGGCACAAATTTAAAACAGTGCCAAGCACACTGCTGGGTTATTTTTTTGTTTTTGGTCTTTTTGAGACAGGGTCTCCCTGTAGCCCCAGCTGTCCTGGAACTCACTATGTAGACCAGGCTGGCTTTGAACTCACAGAGACCCACCTGCCTCTGCCTCCTGAGTGCTGGACTAAAGGTGTGTGCTACCAGGCCTGGCAGACCTTGAACTTCTGATCATCCTGCTGGCCATGAACTCAATATTTAGTTTAGGATGATCTTGATTTGCTAATCCTCCTACTTGAATGTCCCAAGTTTGCTGGGATTATAGGCATGTACACCTGGTTTATGTGGTGCTTACGATTAAACCTAGTAGATCATGTATGCAAGCAAGTACCCATCCACCTGAACTATCTCCATAGTTCTGAACTTTTTTTTTATTTATTTATTTATTTATTTTTGTATGTGTATGAATGTACTGTCTGCATGCAGGTCTGTGCACCCGTGTCGTGCAATGCCGCGGAGGTCAGAAGAGGGTCTCGGATTCCCCTGGAACTGGAGTTCTCCTGGAATTGGAGTTACAGACGGTTCTTAGCCGCCATGTGGGTGCTGGGGATCGAACCCGGGTCCTCTGCAAGAGCGTCGGTGCTCTTAACCGCTAGGCTATCTCTCCAGCCCTATAGTTCTGAACTTTATAATGTCTTTGAAACTTTGGGGCTGGAGCAATGGCTCAGCGGTTAAGAGGGCCGACTGCCCTTGCAAAGGACCCGGGTTCGATTCCCAGTACCCACATGGCGGCTAAGAACTGTCTTTAACTCCAGTTCCAGGGGAATCCGATGCCCTCTTCTGACCTCCGAGGCATTGCATGACATGGGTGCACCAACCTACATGCAGACAGTACACTCATACACATTTAAAAAAAAATTAAAAAAAATATCTTTGAAACTTTAACTTAGAAGTTTAGAAGTTAAACTTGTGGTGAGAAAGGCTGCTGGAGAGACAGCTCAGGGGTAAAGAGCACTAACATGTTATAGAGGATCTGGGTTCAGTTCCTAATCACCTACATGGTGGCTAATACCCATCTTTAATACCAGTTCCAGGGGGGATCTGCTCTTCTGGCCTCTGCAGGCACCAGGCACCCATGCAGTGCACTTATATATATGCAGGCAAAACACTCCTATATGTAAAAATTTTTTTAATTAAAAAAAAGAAAAGAGGAGCCAGGCGTGGTGGTGCAGGCCTTTAATCCCAGCACTCAGGAAGCAGAAGTGGGTGGATCTCTGTGAGTTCAAGGCCAGCCTGGTCTACAGAGTGAGTTCCAGGACAGCTGGGGCTACAGGAAGACCCTGTCTCAAAAAGACTGAAAAAAGGGAGAGATTAAATTTTATTTCTTTCAGTACCAAGGATTAAATGTGGGGTCTCTTGAATATTAGGAAAGTACTCTACATCTGATTTATTTCCCCAACTTCCTCCGCCTTGTTTTGAGACAGAGTCTTAATGTATACCAGGCTGGCTTCACACTGATGGTGTAGGCAAGGATGACCTTGAATTTCTGACCCTTTTGCCTCCACTCCCTGAGGGCTGAGATAACAAGCTTATAACCATGCCTAATTTATATATTGGTGGGTATTGAACACAGGGTTTTATGCATGTTAGGCAAGCATACTCTACAAATTGAGTTACATCCCCTTTTAAAAATCTTTTCAGCTGGGTGCATGCCTTTAATCCCAGTACTTGGGAGACAGTCAAGCAGATCTCTGTGAGTTCAAGGCCAGCCTGGTTTACAGAGAGAGTTCCAGGACAGCTGGAGCTGCAGATAGTCCCTGTCTCAAAAAGACAAAAAAAAAAAAATCTTTTCATGACTGGGTGTGGTGGCACATGCCTTTAATGCCAGCACTTGGAAGGCAGAAGCATATGGATTTCTATGAGATCAGTAGCATCTTGGTTTGCATGGCGAGTTCCAGGCCAGCTGGGGCTATAGGAAGACCCTGTACAAAATTTTTGTTTATTTGGTCTTTTTGAGACAGGGTCTCCCTGTAGCCGCAGCTGACCTGTGCTCACTTATATAGACCAGGCTGGCTTTGAAGTTACATAGATCCTCCTGCCTCTGCCTCCTGAGGGCTGGGATCAAAGGCATGCGCCACCACGCCTGGCTAAAATTTTTCATTTTGAGACTTGCTAAAATGATAGGTTGACCTTAAACTAGCTCTAGTCCAGGCAGGCCTCAAACTTGTCAGCCTCCTAGTTGAAGCTTCTTTGTTTTTGGTTTTGTTTAATTTTTAAAATTTTTAATTTTTGTTTAATTATACTATGTGTCGTTGGCTAGCATAGAACTTGCTATGTAGACCAGGGTGGTCTCAAACTCAGAGATCCCCTTGCCTCTGCCTCCTGAGTGCTGGGATTAAAGACATGCCACCGTACCCGAAGTGTCTTAACTGCTAGTCAAAAAGAAAGAAGTGGAAGGAGGGGGAAAGGAAGGGATATGAGTTTATAATATAAAGGCAGAATTGTCAAAATGATTTAGATGAAAATTAAACTCAACCATGTACAAGCAGGTTAGAACAGACAGCCTTGGAATATGTGGGAACCACCCTCTTAATTCAGAGTATGGGAAAATATATTTTAAATTTCAATTTCCTTTTGGAATCAGATACTTTTCAGAAAAAGGGCCTAAGAGCTGGTACCCTGGTTTAGCTTGCTGTACTGGTTATTAGAAACAGAGAAGGAACACCTTGGAGACAGGGGCGGGATTTCCATAATGAGGTTTTTATTTCTTTTTTTTTAAAGGTTAACTGAAAAAGGCAGTAGGACTAACCTGTGCGCCTTTGTTCCCTAAGCCGTCACAGGAGTGTGAGCAGCAGACTTCTGCAACAAAGCCTCAAGTGAACATCTTGGAAGAGCATGGCCACCTCCTGGGGTGCTGCCATTTTCATGCTGACGATATCATGCGTTTGTAGCACTGTCTTCTACAGGGACCAGCAAACGTGGTTTGAGGGTGTCTTCTTGTCTTCCATGTGTCCCATCAATGTCAGTGCCAGCACCTTTTATGGAATTATGTTTGATGCAGGGAGCACTGGAACTCGAATTCATGTTTACACCTTTGTGCAAGAAATATCAGGTAATTACAGCTGGGACCTCCAGTTTGTGTTAATCCATACTTTGTTATCTTCTCCTAGAAACAAATGTGTTGAGCATATGATGTGAATTATAGAATCTTTAAAAAAGATTTTTTTAATTATTTTTTAGTGTATTGAGTGTACTGTCTGCATGTAGGTTTGTGCACCCGTGTTGTGCAATGCTGCAGAGGTTAGAAGAGGGCATCAGATTCCCCTGGAACTGGAGTTAAAGACGGTTCTTAGCCGCCATGTGGGTGCTGGGAATCGAACCCGGCTCTTCTGCAAGAGCAGTCAGTGCTCTTAACTGCTGAGCCATCTCTCCAGCCCCAAATTATAGAATCTTACAGCTAGTGAATGTCTTTCTTCAGTGAACACCATAGTTTAGTTTAATGTGGAATTAAGAGAGATAGATAGGTGTGAGGGACAGACTGGGAATACAGCTCAGGTAGTAGAGAATTTGCCTAGCAAACACAAAGCCCTGGGTTAGATCCACAGCCCCACATAAACCAGGGATAGTGGCACATACCTATAATCCCAGCACTTCAAAGCAGAAAGATCAAGAGGAATTCAAGGTTATCCTCAGCTACATAGAATATTTGAGGTCAGTGTAAGAGACAGGAGACTGAGTAGTGGGAGGTGGAGGAGAGCATAAGGCCCTTATGTCCAAGTATAGCTATAATTTGTCCTTCAACTTCTCTAAAGGTAGTTAATATCCCAGAGATCCAGAATATTGAGAATTGTTGGGAGTCATTTGGGAAAAGTATTTATTAATATCCATTAAAGTTTTTACTGTAGTCCTTGAAGAAGGAGCTAAAAGGACGTGGAAGGTGAACTTGATGGAATCATAGGTTTTCTTTCCTCACTCAGGTTACCCAAAAAGCCCAGGGAGCTCAGGCAGCATGCTTACAATTCCAGGGCAGCTAGGGCTATATAGAGAGCTCACCGCTAAGTTGGGTTACATAATGAAACCCCATTTCAAAAATTTAATAACAGTTTTTTTAAAAAATGTGGATTTGGGGGGGCTGGAGAGATGGCTCAGCAGTTAAGAGCACCGACTGCTCTTGCAGAGGACCCAGGTTCGATCCCCAGCACCCACATGGCGGCTGAGAACCATCTCTAACTCCAGTTCCAGGGGAATCCGACACCCTCTTCTAACCTCCATGGCATTGCATGACATAGGTGCACAGACCTACATGCAGACAGTACATTCATACACATAATAAAAAAAAATTAAAAAAAATGGATTTGGGAAAAAGGAGTAGGAGTGTAGAGTCCCACCAGAACAATGCAGAAGGACCCTCCATAGTGGTCTGACACCCCATATTCCACTTTCCTGTTACATCTGCAAACTTCCTCACAGGTGGGATCATATGGAATATGATGGGTGAAGAGCATTTTAATCTACTTGTAGGTATTAGTATGTGAAACAACCTAACTTTTGGTTACCAGCTATCTCTCTTTTTTTGTTCCATGGGCAAAATAGGACAGCTCCCTTTTCTGGAAGGTGAAATTTTTGAGTCTGTGAAGCCAGGACTTTCTGCTTTTGTAGATCAACCCAAGCAGGTAAGTCTCTTATGATGTGACTTTTTTTCCCCATTCTATATAGTTCTAGAGATCTGCTGCGTACATATTAGTACTGGTGATTTAAAAAAAGAAAAAAAGCCTGGCATATTCCATCCTAGAGTCACACAACAGCCACTGATAGCATTTTCGTGAGCACTCCACCTCATCTGGTGCACACAGCAGTTGAGAGGCATGTCTCCCGTCTCCCACCTGAGGAAACTAAGCCTTAGGAAAGCCAAGTAACCCGTTAGGTCATAGCTAGTAAACAAGTCTCCTGACTTAGCCCTTGAGTTCTCTGTGCTGTCTTTCTTGCCTAAATCTAATTATAGAAAGAAAATAACAATTATCCAAAATGAAAGAATAATTTTATTATTCTTTCTGTGAAAGAATAATTTTAATTACAACTATCCAAATGAAAGTTTCCTTTTTTTAAAAAGTTCCCACTAGTTGGGCGTGGTGGTGCATGCCTTTAATCCTAGCACTTGGGAGACAGAGGCAGGCGGATCTCTGAGTTCAAGGCCAGCCTGGTCTATAGCAAGTTCCAGGCCAGCTGAGACTAAAGGGAGACCCTGTCTCAAAAAAACCAACAACAACAACCCACCAAAAAAAAAAAAAGTTCCCCGAACGAACTCTAGGATCTCGATCAGCCAGAAAGGGGTTTAGCCGAGCCTCCCCACCCACCGTCACTCCTGCTGTTTCCCCAAAGAGCACTGAAAGAATGGCCCACTGCTGCTAAGTGGATGGGTTATCTCTTCAAGGGTGCTGAGACTGTTCAAGGACTCTTAGAGTTGGCCAAAGACTCAATCCCCAGAAGTCACTGGAAAAGAACCCCAGTGGTCCTGAAGGCAACAGCAGGACTCCGCTTACTGCCGGAACACAAAGCCCAGGCTCTGCTCTTTGAGGTAATATTTGAACTCTGAATCTTGGATTATTCAATATTTTTCCTCTAAGAATATTTTCTTTGGAACGTGACTACGCCTGTCAGTGTCTCACCATTGCTAAAGCACTGTGGTGACTGAGCTTTTATAGCTCATCATTTGCACAATTACACAAACTATTACCCTTGGATTTAAAGAGCTTTTCCTTTTTTTAAATTTTATTTATTTTTGTATGTGTATGAGTGTACTGTCTGCATGCAGGTTTGTGCACCTGTGTTGTGCCGCAGAGGTCAGAAGAGGGTCTTGGATTCCCCTGGAACTGGAGTTCTCCTGGAATTGGAGTTACAGATGGTTCTTTAGCCACCATGTGGGTGCTGGGGATCGAACTCGGGTCCTCTGCAACAGCAGTCGGTGCTCTTAACCACTAGGCTATCTCTCCAGCCCTAAAGAGCTTTTCTAAAAAAGTTTAAGTACTTTCCTCTAAGATATTATTAGTCAATTATTTATTTGTTTGTTTAATTTTTGTGTGTTCCACAGTCCAGCATGGAGGTTAAAGGATAACTTATGGGAGTCAGTTCTCTTTCCACCATGTAGGGCCTAGAGATCAAATTCGGGTTATCAGGTTTGACAGTAATTATTGCCTTTACCCACTGAGCCATCTCGCCTACCCTCCAAGATTTTTTTCATTTGACTTTTCCTTTTTAATAAAATATTATTTTTATTTTATGTATAAGAGTGTATTGCTTACATGTATGTGAGTGGACCCATGTCATACAATGGACCCATATCATACCCATGTCATACAATGGCCAAAAGAAGGCATTGGATCTCCTGGAACTTGAGTTCTCATTGTTAGCTGCCATGTGGGTATTGGGAACCAATCCTGGTCCTCTGCAAGCTTCTGAACCATTTCTCCAGCCCCCCTTATATATTTTTATTTTATTTGTATAAGTGTTTTGTCTGCAAGTATGTAAGTACACCATGTTGCACAGTGCCTATGGAGGCCAGAAGAGAGTGTTCAATCCCCTGGAACTGGAATTATGATTGGTTGTGAGCCAACACGTGGTTTCTGGGAACTGAACCTGGGTCTTCTCCAAGAGCAGCCAGTGCTCTTAACCACTGAACCATCTCTCCACCCCCTCATTTGAATTTTCTGAAAGCAGAATCATAGAAATGGTTTTTTAAAATCAAATCACAACTCTTTTGAAGGAGATTTATGTACAATCAAATATGTTTATTTACAGTCCTGGGGGATAGCTCAATAAAGTATTTGCCACCAGGCTCTTCACTTGATCCCCAGCCTTAGATTAAAAACAGACAACAGGTCTGGAGAGATGGCTCAGTGGTTAAGAGCATTGACTGCTCTTGCAGAGGACCCAGGTTCGATTCCTAGCACCCACATGGTGCCTAAAAACCATCTTTAAGCAGGGCATGGTGGCGCACACCTTTAATCCTAGCACTTGGGAGGCAGAGGCAGGCAGATATCTGTGAGTTCAAGGCCAGCCTGGTCTAAAAAATATTATGCTGAGAAAGAAAAAAACTAAGACATACAAAAATAGAGCATACAAACTGTAAAATTACATTTGTAGCCGGGTGTGGTGGTGCACGCTTTTAATCCTAGCACTGGGGAGGCAGAGGCAGGCAGATCTTTGTGAGTTCAAAGCCAGCCTGGTCTACAGAGTGAATTCCAGGACAGCTGGGGCTACAGGGAGACCCTGTCTCAAAAAGACAAAAACAAAAACAACACACCATCCTGGGGACTGGCTCAGTTGGTAAAATGCTCCTGTGCAAGCATGAGCTTCTGAGTTTGGATTCCCAACACCTGCATAAAAAGTCAGATGTGGCAATGTGCACCTGTCTCCTAGTACTGGGGAGGCAGAGAGCAGAGGATCCCTAGGGCTTGCTGGTCTAGCCGGTTAATGAGCTCCAAGTTCAGTCAGACTCTGTCTCAAAAAAATACAGTGGAAAGTGATAGATAGAGGAAGACACCTGACTTTGACCTCTGGCCTCTGCACACATGTGCACACACAAACACATATATGCATACACACAAACACCATTCTGGGTGCCGTGTTGAGAATAAACTTAGAGCAGAGGAGAGGAATGGATAGGCAATAGCAGAACTCTGCTTATTTCTGTTTGCTTATCTTTTTCAAAGCTTGTTTATAGATCACTTAACTGGTTTTGTTGGTTGAAGTAGGGTCCATAGGTCACTGCTTGATGTGTTTTATCTTAGACATAAATACAGTAAACTGACTAGAGCTCTTTTTATTCATATTTGGAGACTATCCCACCAATCATGGTCAATAAAAGTAAGTCATCACATATGCTGTGAGATGACACCTGGCAAGCTGAATTCAGTCCCCAGGACTTACATGGTGGAAGGACAGAAAAGACTCTTGAAAGTTGTCCCCTGGTCTATGTGTGTTTTGGTATGTGCAGGCCCACATACATACAGACATGTTCCACACACATTTACGTAATTACTTTAAAGCCACACCACACATCATTGGACTATATAGAGTAGGAAGCATTTAAGTTCTTCATTTCTGTCTCCTAAAATTAGACTTTATAAAGCTAGATCTGAGATCTCTCCAAGACTCTTTTTTTTTTTTAAATTTTATTTCTGTATGCGTATGAATGTACTGTCTGCATGCAAGTTTGTGCACCCATGTCATGCAATGCCGCGGAGGTCAGAAGAGGGTGTCGGATTCCCCTGGAACTGGAGTTCTCCTGGAATTGGAGTTTCAGACGGTTCTCGGCTGCCATGTGGGTGCTGGGGATCGAACCCGGGTCCTCTGTAAGAGCAGTCGGCACTCTTAACCGCTAGGCCATCTCTCCAGCCCTCTCCAAGACTCTTACACACCAGCCATGCAACAAAATCCAATGAGGATAGAGTGCCTCAGCTCCTTCCCTGGGACAGCTTCATTGCTTATCTAAGGAATGGTGTTCAATGCAGGTCTAGGTAGAATTAGGGTTTTTAACAAAATTACAGTCACTTGATTTGAGTTTGATGGGGTTCAGTATGTGTTCTTTCCTAGGCCCATTTGATCTGTACATTTATATGGGTTGTTTTAGGGAATCCTTGTGTTTCTATTTTGAAAGAAAATGGCAATTCCTTGCCTAGTTCCTCTTCCAGTTTCTTAGGGGAAATGAATGAGTTCTGCTAAAATTTTATCTAGGAAAAATAACTAGAGCAGTTTCCTAAAGTTACAGAACACACCCAAATGTGATCATTTATTTTATTGTCTCATGAAATCCAGATATTTGCAATTGTTCCATAGGTAGAGGAGATCTTCAAGAAGTCACCTTTCCTGGTCCCAGATGACAGCGTTAGCATCATGGATGGGTCCGTTGAAGGTGGGACAGGTGGCAAAATACATGGTTTGAGGGAAAGGGGTTAGGGTCAGGGAAAGATCCAGTTAGAGGAACTGGGACTGGGTCCAGCACTGAAGAAAAAGGAACTAAGTAAGGAGAGAGAGATAAGGAATGGGAGGAAAGGGGGAAAGGGAGAACAGTGATGTAGACATGGAGAACAGTGTTGTAGACATGGAGTTCAGAGAGAAATAGAACAGAGGCAGGTCCAGGAAAGAGAAAGAAATGTTCTAGAATGTAATTAATCCTTGTTTTTCCTCTTTAGGTATATTAGCTTGGGTTACTGTGAATTTCCTAACAGGTAATAAACATATCCTTGAGCTTATCTAGGAACATTAACTGGCTTTCAAAGGGAGATCAGAAGGTTAAAACCCCTTTATTCTTCTTATACCATTCTTTAAAAGACAGTGGAGGCTGGAGAGATGGCTGAGTGGTTAAGAGCATTTGTTGTTCTTACGGAGGAACTGAGTTCAGTCCCAGAACCTACGTCATGTGGCTCACAACTACCTGTAACTCCAGCTCCAGGGGATCTGACCCTCTCGCTTTCATGGATACCCATACTCAAGTGCATATATTCCCTCTAAGACAGACACACATAATTTAAAATAAAATAAGTCTTGGGCTAGAGAGATGGCTCAGCTGTTAAGAGCACTGTCTGCTCTTGCAGAGGACCTAGGTTCAGTTCCTAGCACTCACTCGGTGGCTAATCTGTAACTCCAGTTCCAGGGGATCTTCTGGCATGTATGGGCATTGCATGACATGGAAGCACTTACATACATGCAAGCAAAATGAAATGAAAAATACACATAAAATGAAAGTAATTAAAAAAATTTTAATCTTTGTTAAAGGAAGAGAATGGGCAGATAAATTTTGTAGTCTGGCTGGGCGTGGTGGCGCATGCCTTTAATCCCAGAACGCAGAGGCAGAGGCAAGCAGAGCTCTGTGAGTTCGAGGCCATCCTGGTTTACATAGTGAGTTCTGGGCCAGCTGGGGCTACAGAGAGACCCTGTCTCAAAAAAGACCAAAAAAAAATTTTTTTTTACTGTCCTCTTCATCTCCCTGCTATTGAGTCCACAGTGGAGGGTCAGAAGGATCTATTGGAACTATGACACTGAGAAAAATTTTTTTTTTTACTCTGCCTTCAAGGCCTCAGCTGAAGCAAGAGTCCCTCTGAGTTGACATTAGCCTATAACCTTTGTGGCCAAGGAGCAGTGGAATAGTTCTGGAGAAGCTTTGGTGTGGAATAAGAGCAGGAGGGAATCTGCAGACAGACGAGGGTGGTGTATCCAGGACACTCACACATGGCTTTCATTGACAGGTCAACTACATGGCCATGGCCAAGAGACTGTGGGGACTCTGGATCTTGGGGGAGCCTCCACCCAAATCACATTCCTCCCCCAGTTTGAGGTGAGTCATTTTCCTGAAGGTCTTCTTGGTAACACAAGACATCCTGGTGCTAAAAAAAACGGTACCCCATTTTGAATAGGCTGAGTAGTCAGTGGCTGGTGAAAATATCTTGGATTCCTCAGATCTTTGGAGATTAGCAGCTTAACCGTCGTCATCTCTGTTATTTTTGGGGGGGGGGCGGACATGGATGGTGGTGATAAAATCTTCAGATAACTGCAGATCCTAAATAGTTCCTTTGCTTTTTCTGATTTGCAGAAAACCCTGGAACAGACACCTAAGGGCTATCTCACTTCCTTTGCAATGTTTAACAGCACTTTCAAGCTCTACACACATAGGTGAGGAAAGGGATAGGGAAGAATACTATTTCACATTACATAGTTTTCCTAACTTTTCAAGCCAGGCGTGGTGGGTAGATCTCTGTGAGTTAAAGGCCAGCCTGGTCTACAGAGCGAGCTCCAGGACAGCTGGTACTAAAAGGGAGACCCTGCCTCAAAAATACCAAAAAAAGGGGCTGGAGAGATGGCCTAGTGGTTAAGAGCGCCGACTGCTCTTACAGAGGACCCGGGTTTGATCCCCAGCACCCACATGGCAGCCGAGAACCGTCTGAAACTCCAATTCCAGAGAACTCCAGTTCCAGGGGAATCCGAGACCCTCTTCTGACCTCCGCGGCATTGCACGACATGGGTGCACAGACTTGCATGCAGACAGTACATTCATACACATACAGAAATAAATAAAATTAATAAAAAAAATACCAATAAAAGGAAAAAAACTATAAAAAGAGTTAAATATTCTTTAAGGTGTGGGGGGGAGGCACATAGAGAAGGCTCAGCCAAGGCTCTATACCAATTTATTTGATCTGGTCTTCACATGTTCAGAAAATGTCCTGGAATTTGATCCCAGCAAGGATAGGAGCTAGAATAATGCGGGCTTTTCTGGGGATGGCTCTCAGGGTGGGCCGCTAGGAATAGTCACATCCCTGTAGGCAGTTATTACTATATACAAATTGTGCAGGAATCTTTGCTTATTGGGCATGTGAAATAAATATGTCACAGAGATAGAGCAAGATTTTCATCTCTCCAGAAAAGTCAGAGAAGCCATATTATGTTTGAAAAAGGTAGCTTTGGGCTGGAGAACTTTAGGAACAGCATGAAATTGGTCAATCCTGTATTTTACAGTTACTTGGGATTTGGATTGAAAGCTGCAAGACTAGCAACTCTGGGAGCCCTGGAAACAGAAGGTTTGTCTGAGTACCAGTACGTGGTGGTAGATGGTGAGAGCGCACCATTATCAGCTCACTTCTTCCCTTCCTTGGCATTCATTGTATGGAGGAAAGGATTGTGTTGAATTGGGAAGCATGCACTGTATAATAGGCATGGAAATGGCAAATTTCTTGTTTATCAGTGCTCATGCATTGATATATATTAATCATTTTAGAATGAGATTTACTTATATAGGGGTAACAACCTGTTTTTAGGAGGCTGAAGCCTTGACAGCATTGGTAGGCTCTTGCACAAGCCCTTATCAGGAAGCACACAGTTTATTCTTTGCCAAGGGCAATGACTGAGCAGTTCCATTTTACAGTTGGACACAGCAGAACTGGCTGCAGTCCTAAGTTTGTGATTTGAGACAAATTATTGACCTTTCTTTGCCCTATTTCCTACCTTAAACATGTTTTTATATCTAACGCACCTTGGGTAGTGCCTGGCTCACACTAAGCTGGTATTGGAGTGAATGAATAGCAGAGTTTATCAGGTATCTTCAAGTGTCCTTCATTTAAAATCTCAGCTACCTGTGAAGGAATTTTTCCCAGGAACTCACTTTTCTTAGGGTTTTAATTTTTTTGAGATGAGATGAAAGCAGTGGACCCTCTGCCAAATGTGCATGTGCATGTACATGAAAATTTGCCACTATTTTCAGAGGGTTCACCAGTACTACAAAGCCTACGAACCCGCAGGTCAGAACTCCTATCATAGGAGTTAGTCAAGGAAGTACTTCCCGAGATTATAAGGCAGTCCATTGGTGAGTGCTTTCAGCACTGTGTCTTGCTTACCTTCCTTCATCTTTTACATACTTGCCTTTTGGTGTTGTTTCTTTTAGGAACTGAAGGACATACTTTCCGGAGTGCTTGTTTACCAAGATGGTTGGAAGCAGAGTGGATTTTTGGGGGTGTGAAATATCAGTATGGTGGCAACCAAGAAGGTGAATGATGTTTTCCTTGCTGGTTGAAATTACCTTTAATGGTACAAGTTTAGAAATGTCCCCTAGGAAACCTTTCCATGTTACAAGTTACTTAGCATGTTACAAGTACTTATTCCAGAGATCTTAGTGTGCCTCCAAGGATGAATAACGGATGGCAAGCAAGGCAGCTGTTAATCTACATCCTGTTCTTTCCTTGGTCGAGTCCTGTGGCGTTGTTAGAAACCTGTTTGTGGTCAGGTGTGGTGGTAGAGGCAGGCAAATCTCTAGGAGAGCAAGGCCAGCTTGATCTACATAGTAGGTTTCAGGCCAGCTGGGCCTGCAGGAATATCCTGTCGGAAAAAAAAGAAAACCTGTTTGTGAGGATGGAGAGATGGCCCAGTGGTTAAGAGCGCCAGCTGCTCTTGCAGAGGACCCAATTTTTTTTCCAGCACCCACATGACAGCTAACAACCATCCATGACTCCTGTTCCAGGGGATCCAACACCTTCTGATCTCTGCAGAAATTGCATACGTGGGGCTACTTACATGTAGCAAAATATTCATACACAATATTAAAGAAATAAATAAGTAAATAAAATTTGAAACTAGAAATCTGTAACCTGTGACTAGTGTAGCAGTATTAAACCCTGTTTCATATTCAGTTTTTGTTTGGCTATTTCAGTCATAGTAAAACAAAATTGAGATAAGAATCATTTTAGATATTAGAAAAGGCATAGATGTTAAAGTTGAGAAAATTTTTGTTTTTCTAAGAAAGGAAACGGGGAGCTTTTTGGATAATTGCTCATAAGAACTGTGAAACAATGGCAGTCAGTTGCACACTGGCTGAGACTGCAGCTCTGTCTGATGAACACAGGTAGAAGCGGAGCTGCCATGGACAAACAGCAGTGAAGCTGAAGAGATTTGCTCACCTGCTTCCAAGCCTTCTGTTCTGAGGTTCAGCTGTCTTACTTTGTTTTTCGTTTTTTTTTGTTTTTGTTTTTTTTCTTTTCAACCAGTTTTGTGTTTTAGGGCTGCAGAATTTCGGGCCTCAACCTCGAACTTGCACAACGGGTGCAGCTGCTCCTTCCTCTGCTGATTCTTTTTTAATTGTTTTTAAAAAGATTTGTTTTATAATTTAAAAATACTTATTTTTAGGCTGGACATGGCTCATGCCTATAATCCCAGCACTTAGGAGGCAGAGGCAGGCAATCTCTGTGAGTTCAAGGCCAGCCTGGCCTACATAGCAAGTTCCAGGCCAGCTGGGGCTACAGGGAGACCCTCTCTCAAAAAGACAAAAAAATGTATTATTTTTAGTTATGTGTGTCAGTGTAGTTGTAGGTGCACATGAGTACAGTGCCTGTGGAGGCCAGAGGGTGCTCGATCCCTTAGAGCTGAGTTGCAGGTGCTCATTGAGCCGTCGTGTGGGTGCTAGGCACTGAACTCCGAGTCCTCGTGCTCCTAACCAACTGAGCCATCATTCATCCCCTTATTTTCTATTTTTTTTGTCTTTTTTAGACAGTGTCTTCCTATAGCCCTAGCTGCCTGGAACTTACTATGTAGACCAGGCTGGCTTAACTCACAGAGATCTACCTGCCTCTGCCTCCCAAGTGCTGGGATTAAAGGCATGCACCATCACACTGAGCAGATCATCCCCTTATTTTTCACTTTTCTTTTTTCTTTATTGATATATATGTGTGTGCGTGTGTGTGTGTGTGTGTGTGTGTGTGTCTGTGTGTCTGTGTGTCTGTGTGTCTGTTTCTGAGTGAATGGTATATGTATGCTGGTGCCCCAAGAGGCCTGAATGTGTGTCTGATCCCTTGGAGCTGGAGTTACAGGCAGTTGTGAGCCACCTTATGTGGGTGCTGGAGAAAGAACTTGGGTCCTCTAGAAGAGCAACAGGCCTTCCTAACTGCTAAGCCATCTCTGCAGCCCACCTCCACTCCATTCTCCGCACTGCTGCTTCTTGACTCTCAGCTTCTCTTCATGCTCAGTGAGCTGGTGGCACATAGCTCTGGCTTTCTTGAGGCTACTTCTTGCTCTTGTAGAATTTCCTGAGGTTTTCTTTCTGAGTCTAATGACAATGAGGACACAGTCAGTGAATTTGTAGACAACTCAAATTTTAGAGAACTTGGATCCTGTGCCACCTGTCACTTTAGCAATGCATAGGAAGACAGCCTCACCTTCAGACTACCCAGCTTTCAGTAGCTCCTCTTCCTTTTTGAGTTGGTCTTAGCCCAGTGCTGTGCTGCTCCCTTCTGCCTGCCACTGCCTGAGTCAAAGGCTAAGATTCTACCTTCTTTTTTTTCTTGCTGTTCCCTCATTGGTTCCAGCAGCTTGCTGCAGAAAGTGTCTCTCATCTTACTATTATTCTCAAAGGATGTACACTTTGCTCTGACAGGGGAGATGGGCTTTGAGCCCTGCTACGCCGAAGTGCTGAGGGTGGTACAAGGAAAACTTCACCAGCCAGAAGAGATCCGGGGACACTCCTTTTACGCGTTCTCCTACTATTATGACCGAGCAGCTGATACACATCTGATTGGTGAGTTCAACCTGTTATCAGGCTAGGAAGGAAAGAGGATAGGACTATAGTGGGAAAAGATCAAGTAGAGCAGTTGAAAAGTGATGTTAGTTATTTCCCAGCTCTTTTCCAGAAATGGTGTTGTACTAGTCAAGAGAATGGAAGGGTATGAGTATACTCATGGTCTTTGGGAGCTAGAAGAAAACCCAGACAACTGTAAAGTGTTTATTTGTGACAGGGTTTTACTGTGTATCCCAGGCTAACTTTGAACTCACTCTGTAGCCCAGGTTGAACTCAAACTTAAAGTAATCCTTCTGCCTCGGCAGAATCTCTGATGTTGGAAGTTTTGTACATTTCTAGTTTTATTATATCACTAGGATAAATTTTCTTATTTCTTTGAAGCTTTTTGGCATCAGCTATTTTCTGCTTAATTTCAGATTATGAAAAGGGTGGTGTTTTAAAAGTTGAAGATTTTGAAAGAAAAGCCAAAGAAGGTAAGTGTCAGGAAGCCCCTGCAAGCGAGCAAGCCTTAAGATATGGCCGCCATTCCACCTGCCAGCTCAGGAAGCCTCTCAGGACTCACTTCCTTTTGGGCCTTCCAGTTTGCTGGACAGTGTATTAGGCAGTGGCAAGAATAAGAACATGGGAATTTAAGACACTTTGGGGAAATATTTCTACATTTTTTTCATTTTTTCCTCTATTATGTGTTTATGGGTTGCCTTTTTTCTCCTTTTGGAGACAGGGTCTAAATATGTAGCCCTAGCTGGTCTGGAACTTGCTATGTAGACCAGGTCGGTCTCAAATTTACAGATATCTACTTACTTCTGCCTTCTGAGTGCTGAGATTAATGCGGGCAACCAGCCTTTGTAGTTTTTAGACAAATTTAGGTTGGCCTCAGAACTTGCTATGTAGCTAACGATGGTCTTGAATTCCTCGTCATCCCTTTTCCACCTCTCAAGTGCTGGGATTACAGGCGTGTGACACCATGACTGGTTTATGTGATGGCAGGGATTGAATCCAGTCTTAAAAATGCTAGTCAGGGGGCTGGAGCGATGGCCTAGCGGTTAAGAGCGCCGACTGCTCTTGCAGAGGACCCGGGTTCGATCCCCAGCACCCACATGGCGGCCGAGAGCCGTCTGAAACTCCAATTCCAGGAGAACTCCAGTTCCAGGGGAATCCGACACCCTCTTCTGACCTCCGCGGCATTGCACGTCACGGGTGCACAGACTTGCATGCAAACAATACATTCCATACACGTACGGAAATAATAAAAAAATTAAAAAAAAAAATGCTAGTCAGGGCTGGAGAGATGGCCTAGTGGTTAAGAGCACTGACTGCTCTGCAGAGGACCCGGGTTCATCCCCAGCACCCAATACGGCTGGATGAACCTGTCTTTAACTCCAGTTCCAGGGGAATCCGACACCCTCGTCTGACCTCCGCGGCATTGCACGACATGGGTGCACAAACCTCCCATGCAGACAGAACATTCAACACTAAATAAAAATAAATAATAAAATTTAAAAAATGCTAGTCAGGCATTCTAACAACTGAGTTCCTGCCTCAGCCCTGCCTCATTTGTTAAAAATTAAAATAGGGTTATTAGCAGTAATGAAAAATCGAGTACCAGAATCCATAGGAAACAGTCATGGCTTCTGAGACAATCAATCTAATATAAGTGATAAAAAAATAAAGTAAAATACAAGTGATGCTATTCATTGGCCATATCTAAAAAAGACCCCCCCTTCCCTCTAAAAAAGAGAATATGTGATACCAGAAATGTGAAGATTCGAATGAAACTGGTTTTGCAGAGGCAATCAGTACACAGTCTAGCCTCCAAGAGGCCCAGACACCTACAAAATGGAGATATTTTTGCTTATTCAACCTGACTATAGAGAAGACCCTTAATTTCTCCGTTACAAATTTGAACTCTATTGTTTGCTCTCTCACTTTTAGTTTGTGATAACTTGGAGAACTTCTCCTCGGGGAGTCCTTTCCTGTGCATGGATCTCAGCTATATCACAGCCTTATTAAAAGATGGCTTTGGCTTTGCAGATGGCACCCTCTTACAGGTAAGGGATAGAGCAACTGGATTTTTTTTTTTTTTTTTTTTGAGACAGGGTCCCTTTAGCCCCAGCTACTGGAACTCACTGGTAGACAGGCTGGCCTTGAACTCAAAGAGATCCACCTATCTCTGCTTCCTAAGTATTGGGATTAAAGACCTGTACCACCACACCCAGCAAACACTGAAATTTTATTAACTGTCTGTCTTCTTTTGTGGGTATTGGAAAGAACTTACTGACAATTAGAGTAGCTATAGATTCTGGAGATGTTTTTATTTGGGCTGTGACCATAGCATCTTTCTAGGTACCATGAATTTGAAAAATTCCTGATGCAGGGTAGCTTGAGTATAGTCCTGTGCAGGCCATCCCAGAGCACATGGAACACTTGGAGTTCTCATCACATTGTTTATTATGTCAGTTTAGAATCTGGTGAGAAACAATAAGAGGTGAGAGAAATAAATTCCCAGAATACAGTGCAAGTTTGGAAGTGCAATGCTTCCTGTATCCTGGCTTCCTGATCCTGAGTTTGTATGTCCTCACTCACCTGAACTGATTGGGTGATTATAAGAATCTCAGCTGGCCAGGCATGGTGGCTCAAGCCTTTAATCCTAGCACTTGGGAGGCAGAGGCATCCTAGCACTTGGGAGGCAGAGGCATCCTAGCACTTGGGAGGCAGAGGCAGGTGGATCTCTGTGAGTTCAAGGCCAGCCTGGTCTACAGAGCAAGTTCCAGGCCAGCTGGGGCTACAGGAACCCTGTCCAACCCCCCCCCCCAAAAAAAAAAATATCTCAGCTGAAGTTTGACCAAGAGAGCATAAAAAGTCCCCGGAGCTGTCACACAGCTTGTATTCAGAGAGCCCTTAGGCAGGTGTACTTGCTGAGTAACATTAGCTTAGCCTTTGGCCCATTTGGCAGAGGACATGAGGGACCAAATTGGTGTTACTATTGAGTGGCTGGCACTGTGACTGCCTCAAGCTTATGTAGTATGCCTATTATTTATTTTATTTTATTTTATTTTAATTTTTTAATTTTTTTATGGTTGTATGCTACGGTCTGCATGTAGGTCTGTGCACCCGTGTCGTGCAGATGCCGCGGAGGTCAGAGAGGGGTCTCAGATTCCCCTGGAACGGGAGTTCTCCTGGAATTGGAGATCAGACGGTTCTCTCAGCCGCCATGTGGGTGCTGGGGATCGAACCCGGGTCCCCTGCAAGAGATCGAGCGGCGCTCTTAACCNTTTTTTTTTTTTAACCCATCAAGTCTAATTTGTGGTGCTTAAATACTGTTGAGTGTGGACTGTTCCTGAACCTTTATATATAAAAGTAGATTTGTTCATATACAGTCTTCTCCAACTCATTCTTTCCCATCAGATTCTTTGTGAAATTCATCCACATTCCTACCTATTATTGCACTGAATTAATCTATCACAGTTCATTATCTTCTGAAGAACCTGTGTTCCATGTCTTAGTTTTTGATATTATAAACAAGTCTGCTGTAACCATTCCCTCTTCCTGATGTACACTCATTCAGTAGTTTCTCTCAGTGCAAAACAAGGAACATCTGGGTAAACTAAACACTAAGAGTATAATAAGAACTTTCAGGACTGGAGAGATGGTTCAGCTGTTAAGAGCCCTGGCTGCTCTTGCAGAGGACCAGGATTTGATTCCCAGCTCCCACATGGTGGCTAACAACCATCTATAATTCCAGTTTCAGGGGATCAGATGCCCTCTTCTGACCTCCTCAGGTATTGCATGACATGGGTGAACTTACATACATACAGGGAATATACTCATATTCATAAAATAATAAAGTATTAAAAAAAGCACTTTCTACTGAGTTTCATCCCCAGCTAGTAATGCACATTGCTAATTTTAAGAGATCATGCTGCTGGGCATGGTGGCGCACGCCTTTAATCCTAGCACTTGGGAGGCAGAGGCAGGCAGATCTTTGTGAGTGCAAGGCCAGCCTGGTCTACAGAGAGAATTCCAGGACAGCTGGGACTACAGGGAAACCCTGTCTTGAAAAGACCAAATTAAAAAGAGAGAAATCATGCCAAATTCAATCTCTTTAAAAAAATTAAAAGACTAAGTTTTCTATTTGATATCAACTTCAGTAATTTATGGTTTTAATGTATCCATTTCATTACACTTACTAATTTTTTAAAATATTAATTATTAAGCTGAGAGTGGTGGCATATGCCTTTAGTCCCAGCACTCAGGAGGCAGAAGCAGGAGGAATTCTGTGAGTTCAAGGCCCACTTGCTCTACATATTGAGTTTCAGGCTAGTTAGGGCTATAGGGAAGCCCTGTTTCAAAAAGACCAAAAATTATTATTATTATTATTACCAAAAAAATTCAACATTGTGGGCCTACATGTGCATAAGTACACCATGTTCCACAGAGCCTGCAGAGGTCAGAAGGCATCAGATCCGCTGGAACTGCAGTTATGGACAGATGGACAGTTGTTATCTGCCATGTGGGTGCTGGGAATTGGACGTGGGTCTTCTGCAAAAGCAGCCAGTGCTCTTAACCATCAAGCCATCTTTCTAGCCCATAATGTTGAATTTCTTTTTTTTTTTTTTTTTGGTCTTTTCGAGACAGGGTCTCCCCGTAGCCCCAGCTGTCCTGGAACTCACCCTGCAGACCAGGCTGGCCTTGAACTCACGAAGATCCGCCTGCCTCTGCCTCCCAAGTGCTAGGATTAAAGGCGTGCGCCACCACGTCCGGCTTGATACTGGCATCTTTTTATTCTCTATGGTTTCAATGGAGACAGAATTTAAATTACGGATTGATAAGTTTCTGTCCCATCTTGACATCTATGTCCACAGGTTGCCAGCAGTGTCAGGACAGAGGAAGAACATTTGGTGGTGTGATACGGGCCACACCCAATTTAACTCAGGACTCCTATACTTAGAATTTTTGTTTTGTTTTGTTTTGTTTTTGTTTTGAGACAGGGTCTCCCTATAACCATCTGGCCTGGAACTCACTATGTAGACCAGGCTGGCCTTGAACTCAAAGAGATCTGTCTGCCTCTGCCTCTGCCTCCAGGGTGCCGGGATTAAAGGCGTGCACCACCACGCCCTGCTAGGATGAGGTTTTAAATGTCATTCTCACTGGAGCATGGCCCCTAGACATAGAACACCCACTGGTTTTCAAACTTCTGTTTTGGTGGTGGTGATGGTGGTACATGAGTTAATAAAAGTTTATGAGGAATGTAACTTGAACTGATAGGGGTGGAGATGTGGTGGAAGCAGAGGATAGGGACCTGGAGCCCCCCCTTACCATTTGACCTCCCTTTCTCATTGAAGCATTTCAAGGATTCCCTAGGACTCTGAAAACAGTTTGCTAAACACTAATCTAATCCTTTTCTCTGAGGAAATCAGCTGTAAAGCTTTGTCTAAAACTATAAAAGGCACTGAGCTACCAAAGTACAACCTGGTCCAGAAGGCTTCACATTCCTTAGTTGGTTATTGTTAGTGCTTAAGGGACAGTTGCTTACCTGATATGAATCACAAAGCTTGGTAATGTATTTTCCCACCCTGAATATATCTCCAGCTCTTGGTAATTCCCTTCCTACTACTTCCATTAACATTACCATATAATCCTTATCATTTACCTTACCAAAAATTTGTGATTCAGAAAATAAAATGGGTTATAGTCTAGGGATAAAGGAGAGTTGAGAAGCCCATCTAATAAGATCGTTCTTAAAAAGTTCTGGATAGTACTACTTCCTCTGCCTCAAGTTCTCAAGGATCAGTCAGCATGCTGGGTACAGGGGAAATAAGGCCACATGGCACTCTCTATAGACATTATCTGTCTAAAGGGCATGCAGTTCAAATTGAAAATTGGATGAAGACTCTTTTTTTCCTCTCTTCTACAGCTAACAAAGAAAGTGAATAACATAGAGACAGGCTGGGCCTTAGGAGCCACCTTTCACCTGTTGCAGTCTCTGGGCATCTCTAACTGAAGCCAAGCACTTCATCTGAGACCTGCATTTGTCAGCAACCTTTTTAAGAGAAGAAGCAAGGACTTGGATATATTTTTAACTACTGTGGTGACTGCCTGGACTGAAATACAGCAACTGGCTTCATCCAAAGGAATGGGTTTTTGTAGACAAGTCTTGACCCTTGAGCCTAGAGATTTGGGTTCAATCAGTTTTGTATATCTAATGTGAATGACTCTGTAACCACTTGGCAGGGTGCACAGCTGGCACTAAAGTGTAAATTTTTTGAGATTCTTTGTGTGTCACAGAGAGCCCTGTTGGGGGGGATGTGGGGGGGGAAGATATGAAATTCTACATTAGAATTAGAGCTCAGGGATAGGTCCTTGAGGAACCAAAGAAAAATCTCATTTCAACCCTTGGAGTGCCTCATTCCTTTGAACCTTTTTTCACTTAGAAGCTAAATTAAGCTTAGTGTGGTCTCATACATAACCTGTCAACACCAGTATTCTTCCTCCAAACCTTATATTCTCTACCCCTCCCCCCAAAAAAAAACAGAAAAAAAGTAAACCTGGTTTTCCTTCCCATTTGTAATTCTATAAGAAAGAAAACAACAAAAACACCCCGAAAGGGATATGATATGAGAATCTGTGTGGTCCTTGTGCATAGTAGACCCAACAAGCCAGACAGAGCTATCCTAAATCTTATAAATTTTTATTATTAGTATTTATTGTAAATTTTTGTTTTGGTCTTTTTGAGACAGGGTCTCCCTTTAGTCCCAGCTGGCCTGGAACTCACTATGTAGACCAGACAGGCCTTGAACTCACAGAGATCCACCTGCCTCTGCTTCCCAAGTGCTGGGATTAAAGGTGTGCACCACCATGCCTGGTGAATTGGTGAACAAGGTAGGCCCTTGTTATGTTACTCAGGCTGGCTTAGAACTTGCTATGTTTCTGGGCCATGACAGTCAAACTGATAAGATCTGATTGAGAAAAAAAAAAAACTTGCTATGTAACCCAGGTTGCCTTGAGTTTTGCCTCAGCCTTCCAGAAGTCTGAGATTATAGGTATGAACCTCACTGCCCAGCTCATCTTAATTTTTTTTTTTAGTCTTTTCGAGACAGGGTCTCCTTGTAGCCCCAGCTGTCCTGGAACTCGCTCTGTAGACCAGGCTGGCCTTGAACTCACAAAGATCCGCCTGCCTCTGCCTCCCAAGTGCTAGGATCTAAAGGCGTGCGCCACCATGCCCGGCTCATCTTAAATCTTAACAAGGTGGAGAGTACCTAGATTGTAGCTGAGAAAGGGAGCCATCCAGCCTCAAAGGACATACATGGAATCCAGCTGCTGCTTATACCCTACCACCTTTACTCAACTTCTGTCAGCCAACTTGGACTAATAATGAATGTATCTAATTTTAGAGATATATGCATTTTCAGTGCCAGCCCCACTTCCCAAGCTAATATGTTTATAGTATTAAACATGGTCCTAAACTTGGTATCTTTGTATTTCTGTGGAATACAACTGTACCCTAGCTTTTGGTCTGTGATTAGAAGTCAGTGTGTGTGCTATTTGAGAATCTGAAGATCATAAGCTCTTTCAGTTTGCTCTTGTGGGTTGGGGTGTGGGAAGTGCTAGGGATTGAATCCAGGCCCTCTTACATAAGTACAATGTTCTACCACTGATGCTATAGAATTCTCCTGTCCTGGCCAGTGATCATTTGTTAATATCCTCTGAATTAGCTGTCTGTTGCAGGCTTTCTAATCTCCTTTCCAGCATTCCCCATTTGATTTATTTATTTATTTATTTATTTTTTGGTCTTTTCGAGACAGGGTCTCCCTGTAGCCCCAGCTGACCTGGAACTCACTCTGTAGACCAGGCTGGCCTTGAACTCACAAAGATCCACCTGCCTCTGCCTCCCAAGTGCTAGGATTAAAGGCATGCACCACCACGCCCGGCTTCCCCATTTGATTTAATTGGCTATTTTGGTCCAGGGCAGAACAGGAACTGACATTTTTTTTTTTTTTGTATGTGTATGAGTGTACTGTCTGCATGTAGGTTTGTGCACCTGTGTTGTGCAAGGCCACAGAGGTCAGAAGAGGGTGTCGGATTCCCCTGGAACTGGAGTTAAAGATGGTTCTTAGCCGCTATGTGGGTGCTGGGGATTGAACCCGGGTCCTCTGCAAGAGCAGTCGATGCTCTTAACCCTAGGCCATCTCTCCAGCCCCAGAACTGACATTTCTAGAGAACTGTATTCTACTACTTTCAGATCTGTCTCTGAACCCTGGTTCTCATGCACTCTCTTCAAGGGTCTTCTACATTATTTCTCCCCTTAAGGTCATTATATTAATTAAAAAAAAATCAGCCATTGCACACTTCTTGCATGACCATGATCATATTGTTTTCCTACTCAACTGGTCTTGGTCTTTTTTTTTAAATTTTTTTTTTTTTAATGTGTATGAATGTACTGTCTGCATGTAGCTTGGTGCACCCGTGTCGTGCAATGCCGAGGAGGTCAGAAGAGGGTCTTGAAAGGTCTTCTGTATTTGGCTCCTCTGCCATGGCACTTTCCCTTCTCCTCCTTTCTTTCTAGGAGAGTCTGCATCTACCCTAACTTGTAGCTTTCTGCCACCCCCCTTTCCTTCCACTTTCATAAAAGATGTTAATATGCCTGGCCCTCACAGTAGTCCCTTGGGAATATTTTTTTTTTTTTTAATTTCTGTATGTGTATGAATGTACTGTCTGCATGCAAGTTTGTGCACCCGTGTCGTGCAATGCTGCAGAGGTCAGAAGAGGGTGTTGGATTCCCCTGGAACTGGAGTTCTCCTGGAATTGGAGTTTCAGATGGTTCTTGGCCGCCATGTGGGTGCTGGGGATCGAACCCGGGTCCTCTGTAAGAGCAGTCGGCACTCTTAACCGCTAGGCCATCTCTCCAGCCCGGGAATCTTGTTTTTGAAGCTATAACATCAAGTCCAAAAGCACTTACTATCTGCTGTATGCAAACTGTAGGCACATGTGTATCTTTATCCCCCAATTTTTAGGGGGTTTTAATTGAATGTGGAATTTAACTGTTTCATGATGACATTTTGTGTCTTGAGACCAAATTCCACTGTCGCTCATCTACTGAGAATTTCTGGGCTCAAGTGATCTGCTAACCTCACTTCCAAGTAACCAGGGCTACTGATGAGTCTGGCTCAAATTTCCGTTACTAAGATCACCTTTGTACCTATCACCCTCTTCAAAGAATGATCATATATAATGAAATCTTCTAAACCAGAAACAGCCCAAAGGTAAAATCCAGTGTTCTATGCAGTGCAGACTCTCAACAGTTTATAGCATGTTACTTCATTCAGCATCTGTTCAAATGTTTTCAGACAGCTCGTTTCCCTTAGAATTGCACTTGTGTTTAAAAATTCCTTGTTGGGCCTGGTGTGGTACATGCCTTTAATCCCAGCAGGTGTATCTGAGTTCCAGGCCAGCCTGGTCTACATAGTGAGTTCTAGGCCAGCTGGGACTTAAAGGGAAACCCTGTCTCAAAAAGACCAAAAAAAAAAAATCTTTGTTAACTGAAGTCCACCTATTTTCAGTCATCTTAGTTTTGTTCTATCCCCTAATCCAGAGTCTTTGAAAACCTTTGACAACTCCAAAAATTTTTATGGTCTTTAACATGCAGCATGGTGCTCGCTTCGGCAGCACATATACTAAAATTGGAACGATACAGAGAAGATTAGCATGGCCCCTGCGCAAGGATGATACGCAAATTCGTGAAGCGTTCCATATTTAAAAAAAAAAACAAAAAAACATGCAGCATGACTTCCTAAACCTTTACCACGTATCAAAATAGACCAGTCAGGCCGGGTGTAGTGGTGCACGCCTTTAATCCTAGCACTAGGGAGGCAGAGGCAGGCAGATCTTTGTGAGTTCAAGGACAGCTGGGGCTACAGGGAGACCCTGTCTCGAAAACACCAAAAAAAAAAAAAAAAAAAGTAAAAATAGACTAGTCAGCACTCCTAAATGATGTAAAACATTTGACTGTTATCTCCAGTAGAAACCAAGCTGCTTCCCCAAACATAAACTATTCATCAGACTCCTCTGCACTAGACCTTATTGTGCAGGACTGTAATCCTAGCTACCTGGGAAACTAGAGCAAGAGATTACAAGTTATAGGCTTGCTACATAGCCAGTTTGAAGCCATTCTGGGCAATTTATCAAGTCACTGTCTCAAAAAAAATTTTTTTTAAGTGTGTGTGGTTGGTGGGGGGGATGAACTGGAAGGTAGTAAGCTCAGTGGTAGAGCATGCTTAGCATGTTAGGCTCTGTATTCAATTCCCAGGACTAAAAAAAAAATGACAAAGCAGCCACTTTAGTTCTCTTTTTCACCACCACTGGTCTTCGAAGCTTCTTAGACACAGGCCCTATCTGTAAAGTACATACTGTCCCACAGGTGCCTCTCTTACCCTGGATACTGTTAGAACTCTGAGATGGGATTCTCACTTTAGAAATTTATATTCTGGGGCTGGAAAGACGGCCTAGCCGTTAAGAGCACCACTGCTCTTGCAGAGGACCTGGGTTTGATCCCCAGCACCCACATGGAGGCTGAGAACCGTCTTTAACTCCAGTTCCAGGGGAATCCAACACCCTCCCTCTTCTGACCTCTACGGCATTGCACGACACAGGTGCACAAACCTACATGCATACAGTACATTCATACACATACAAAAAAAATTAAAAAATTTGATAAAAAAATTTATATTCTATTTCCTGTTTAATCTTGATCAAAACACCTGGAGGTTTAGTTAGTTTGTCTTTTTAAATTTTTATTTATGTGTATGAATGTACTGTCTGCATGTAGGTTTGTGCACCCGTGTCGTGCAATGCCTCGGAGGTCAGAAGAGGGCGTTGGATTCCCCTGGAACTGGAGTTCTCCCAGGTCCTCTGCTCAACCACTAGGCCATCTCTCCAGCCCCAAATTTGTCCTTTTTAAGTGCAATTTGGGTTTAAAGCTCTTTGTTTTCTTGAGACAGGGTCTCCTTTATAGCCCCAATAGGTCTAGAGCTTGATGTGTAGATCAGGCTGGCCTCTATCTCATAGATACCGGTTTGCCTCAGCCTCTGCCTCTTGAGTGCTGGGATTAAAAGTGTGACTGGCCACACCTGGCTTAATTGTAACTTGGAATGAGAATTTTTCTTAGGAAAAAAGGTTGATGCCAGGCATAGTGGTGCACACCTTTAATTCTAGCACTCAGGAGGCAGAGGCAGAGGCAGAGGCAGGTGTATCTCTGTGAGTTCAAGGCAAACCTGATCTACATAGTAAGTTCCAGCCCAGCTGGAGCTACAGGGAGAACCTGTCTTAAAAACAAACAAAAAACCCCCAGCTGGGTGTGGTGGCTCATGCCTTTAATCCCAGCACTCAGGAGCCAAAGGCAGGTGGGTCTCTGAGTTAAAAGCCAGCCTGGTCTACATAGCGAGCTGCAGGCCAGCTGGGACTAAAGGGAGACCCTGTCTCAAAAAGACCAAAAATAAATTAATTAATTAAATAAATTTAACTCATGAACCTCTAAGGAGTCCTATATGCACTAATGTTGCTAGCATGTTCCATCTGTGTAAAAGTGTTACTATATTTTAAATACTTGGGATGTGGTCTGGTACATGGTGGATGTTGCATCACTATTATATGAAGATCATCTGAGTCAGAGGTGTTCTTGCATAGTGTGCCTTAAAATTCTCAGCTTGTCCTTTAAAATTTTTTTCAAACAGAGTCAATGTTCTCCTTACCTGAGCTACCTGTGTGTGTGTGTGTGAAGACTTGACCTGATAGTCTGCCATTGTCACATAGCTGCTCCCAGCAGTTGCCATCTTTTTTCCTGGGCACATTTTCTGGGTTTATGACATTATTACTCTATATTCTAAGTTTTCCACATTTTTCTAAAAAGCTGCCCTGTAACAACAGATGTCTCATCCCCTCAAAAATTATTCCAAAAACCATCTTGATTTAAAATGAGACTATTTCCTATTTAATCTTTTCAAAGTAAGACTTTTGGGTGAATCATTCTTTAGTGTTCCTGTGTATCAACATCTAAAGATCTCTTCCAGAGGCCTCTCTGGTACTGTGCAGTGCATGCTTCAAAACCCCTAGTACACAGCACTCCCAATGTTATCCAGCAGTCTCCACCAGATATGGAGGAACTGCTGCTAATCAGTATCACTTCCGACCTGGTTCTTTGAAGCCATTATACCTGTGTAATGAAATTACTTATTGTTTTATTACAGTTGTGTCTCAGAGAAGAACCATAAATAAAATTGCAGTGTGGTACTGCGATAAGTAAGGATTAACATTAATAAGATTTGGTTGTTTATTCTTCCCCCAAGTCCAATGTACTTATAACAATAGTCAAAGCAATTTATATTTAACTGGTATTCAAATGTTAATTGTAAAGCAAAAATTCATATCAAGTATTTCTTGTTTGAGACAGGGTCTTACTGTGTAGCCCTGGCTAGCCTAGAACTCAGTATATAGACCAGGCTAGCCTCAATCTCACAGATCCACCTGTCTGTCTCCCAAGTGCTGGGATTAAAGGTGTGCCCCAACATGCGCTGCTCCTATTTCTAAATTCTTACCTGTTAAAAACTATTGTATAAATTTATGACCAGCATTAAAAGACATTCTGTTTAGAAAGGATTGTTAACAAGTGGAAATGAGTGAGACAGCATCTCAATGATTTTTAGTAATAAAAAGATCTTTTCAGTCAAATCACCTTTTAAGTATGTATCCTTAGTGTCTCCATCCCCCCACTCCTCCCTCCCTGCCACCACCGCAAGCTTAACTAATATCGTCTCCTCATGACAAATTATCATTCATTATTTTGGCTTTACTGGCCCATTAAGCAGAAGAGAAAAAGATTAAAAATCTAGTGTGTACATTTATTAAATATTGGAAATATACGTGATGATCATAGTGCAGGGATGTTCTTTTTCACCAACATGATCTCCAGAAGAACACTCACTTGCTGGCGAAGGCCATAATCTGTTCCTAGAGGAAAAGGAAATGAAGTAATACTCTTGTCACTGTAAGGTGGGAGGGCAGGCAAAGAAAATACAATGAAATACCCAAGGTGATTAAGGCAAAATTAGAGATATTCGAGGCTGGAGACATGGCCTAGCGGTTAAGAGCGCCAACTGCTATTGGCAGAGGACCCAGGTTCGATCCCCAGCATCCACATGGGGGCTAAGAACCATCCTTAACTCCAGTTCCAGGGGAATCCCACACCCTCTTCTGACCTCCACAGCACTGCACAACACGGGTGCACAAACCTACATGCAGACAGTACATTCATACACATAAAAAAATAAAAAATTTTAAAAAATTATTAAAAAAAAATCAGATATTCCTCCCAAGAGTCCTTGCTTTATTTCAGCTCTAAGAAATAGCTACAACCAGGTGTGGTGGTGTACACCTTTAATCCTAGCACTCAAAGGTGGGCAGCTCTCTCTGACTGGTTTCCATAGCAACTTCCAGACCAGTTGGGCTACAGGGAGACTCTCAAAAAGTCCAAGGAAAAAGAAAATCACTGCAAGGCCTGCATGATGGCTCAGTTGGTAAAACCACTTGCCCTGCAAGCTGACATCTTGAGTTCAATCCCTAGACTCCAAGGTGGAAAGAGAAAACAAACTCCCCAGTGTTGTCTTCTGACCGCCACGTGTGCTGCAGTGTGTGTGTGTCTGCATCTGCATGAATACTACAAATAAGTTTTTAAAAGGAAGAAGATCCTGAGCTGGGCACGGTGGCACATGCCTTTCATCCTAGCACTTGGGAGGCAGAGGCAGGATCTCTGTGAGTTCAACGCCAGCCTGGTCTACAGAGTGAGTTCCAGGACAGCTGGGACTACAGGGAGACCCTGTCTCGAAAAGACCAAAAAAAAGGGAAGAGGATCTAAATTCAGTTCCCAGCCATGTCAGATGGCTCATATCTGCCTGGAACTCTATCTCCAGGAGATCCAATGCCCTCTTCTGTTCTGAAGGGCACTGTACTCACATGCGTATACACATAATTAAAAATAATAAAAAATCTTAAAACACAGAAAATAATATTTTTAAACTGAAATGCCTAGGGAAAAAGCCAGCCAAGCAGCAAAAGTACTTTTAAGATCCATGTAAGTTAGCTGGGCATGGTGGTGCATGCCTTTTAATCCCAGCACCTGGGAGGCAGAGGCAGGCAGATCTCTGTGAGTTCAAGGCCAGCCTGGACTACATAGTAAGCTCCAGGCCAGCTGGGACTAAAGGGAGACCCTGTCTCAAAAATACAAAAAAAAGAAAAGAAACATGTAAGTCAATACAAAGCCCCAGGCTGACCTTGAACTCCCTGTATAGCCAAGGATGACCTTAAACTCCTGAGTCTCCTGCTTCTACCTCCTGAGTACAGGAATTACAGAAGTGTCACCATGCCCAGTCTTTTTTTTTTTTTTTTGGGTCTTTTTGAGACAGGGTCTTCCTGCAGCACTAGCTGTCCTAGAACTCACTATATAGACCAGGCTGGCCTTGAACTCCAGAAACCTGCCTGCCTCTGCCTCCCACGTGCTGGGATTAAAGGCATGTACCAGTCCTTTTTTTTTTTTTTTTTTTTTTTTTTTTTTTTAATTTTTTTATTTATTTCTGTATGTGTATGAATGTACTGTCTGCATGCAGGTCTGTGCACCCGTGTCGTGCAATGCTGCGGAGGTCAGAAGAGGGTGTCGGATTCCCCTGGAACTGGAGTTCTCCTGGAATTGGAGTTTCGAATGGTTCTCGGCCACCATGTGGGTGCTGGAGATCGAACCCGGATCCTCTGTAAGAGCAGTTGGCGCCCTTAACCACTAGGCCATTTCTCCAGCCCCAGCCCTATTTTTTAAAGACTTATTTTTGTTTTGTGTGTATGAGTGTTTTACCTACATGTATCTTTGTGCACCACATGCATGCAATACCTGAAGAGGCCAGAACGTATTGGTTCCCTTGGAACTATGTTTAGATAGTTGTGGACCACCATGTAAGTACTGGGAACTGTATTTCCAGATAGTTGTGGACTACCATGTGAGTGCTGGGAACTGAATCCAGGTCCTCTGCAAAAGCAGCAGAGTGGCCACTGAGTCACCTCTATAGTCCCAACTTTTATTTACGTGTGTCTATATATGTGTATGTGGGTGCCAACAGTGGCCAGAAAGGTTCTAGATCCCTTGGAGCTGGAGTTACAAGCTGTCATAAGCCACCTGACATGGGTGCTGGGAACCAAACTCCGAAAGAGCAGAAAGGCCTCTTCATTGAGACATCTTTCCACCCCCATATGCTTAAGCCTTTGCTAATTTCAAGCTGTTGCTTAGATGTGGGGACAACACCAACAAGCCCAGCAGGTTACTCTTGTCATAATCAGGAAGGTAGGCAAAGAATGTTAGGAGTCAAGAAAATTCAAAGACACATAGAATTTAAGCAGAAATCTTGGAGAGCTCTGAATGGCAGCTTACTTTGAGAGGAGACACTGCATTAGTGGCCTGCAGTCCCCATGTCCTGAGTAGCACCAGTGGAGTGGCACTGGTTGAATAGAGCCTTTTCAGTAAGTCAGTAGCCATCAGAAGAGCAGTATTATGACGCTGTCTGTCTGTTTCATAACCTGTGAGGTGGCTCATGGAGCCTGTAGTTAGAAATAAAGAGGAAATGTTACATCCTTATTCTTCCTCCCCTCCCAACACTAAATCTGCTGCATCTTGCTGCTGAGGACCGTCTGGCAGCTCTGCTCATTAACTGCATGACCTCAGGGTGTCTGAATCCTTACCTAAGTCCTTCCCATTGAAGGCTGCAGTACTGAGATGATGGACTAAACTGGAGATATCCCCAAAGCCCATGTTGACACCTTGTCCTGCAAGTGGATGGACTCTGTGGGCTGCATCACTAAGAATAAAGCAACATTCAGGTGTGGTTTCCAGCAACACAGTGAGAAGAGTGGCCCTGCTCCATTAATGCCTTACCCAATAAGTGCCAACCGAGGGCGGACATACTCAGCAGCATGTCCCAGCCCCAGAGGAAAGAGTGCTCTGCTTTTGGCATCCACTCTGGCGATACTTGGAGGCAGCTGGCGAGCTGAGACCTTTGTGGGCTTCAGAAGGGCGACAACATAGCGCAACATGGTGCTAGCTGAGTCAACGAAGTCTGTGTGGTTAGCATCACTCCACTGCACACCGTAAGTCAAAAAGCAGTGAAATCTAGTTAGTGACTAGTGCCAACAAAATTCACAAAGGAACTTCTTTTTATAACCAAAGCTAAGGGTGATGCTGAAACTGATCTTGTCCATGAGTGATAAACCCCCTGAAACAAGTGCAAAACTCAATTTCCCAGCATTCCCCACAGGTTTTTAGGGTATCAAACTGCTACTGGGCTGCCCCTTGCCTACTTCCAAACTTTACCTTTTACTGTCCCCACCAACCACACACCAGCTACAATGAAGCTGTCCTATGGTATCCTTCTGCCTCCAAGATTAAGTTCAGAATGCCCTCCTATCTCTATCCATCATAATGTATCACAGCATCCAGATGTCCTTCAAACCTTCCTCCTCTGTATTCCCATAGCATCCTAACATACGTAGATTACTGTGCTGGGATGGTCATTTTCCATCACTTGGCTGTAAGCTTCCTAAGTCAGGGACTAGCTCAGCTGTCTCTCATCTCCAGAGGCTGCTACACAGAAGGCACTACCATAGAGTTCCAGGCTTGTACCAAGATACATACTGACACAGAGACAGCACTCACCATTTATCTTAGAATCTAGCCAGGTATGGTGGCACATGCCTTTAATCCCAGCACTCGGGAGGCAGAGGCAGGCGGATCTCTGTGAGTTCAAAGCCAGCCTGGGCTACAGAGCGAGTTCCAGGACAGCCAGAGCTACAGGGAGACCCTGTCTCAAACACACCAAAAATTAAAAAAAAACAAAAAACAAAAACCAGCACATTCAGTTCCTTTTATTCTTATTTCTACTACACAGCAGTGGAATTTAAACCATTCATGTAAAATTCTTTTTTTTTTAAATTTTCTTTCTTTCATCCATCTATCTATCTATCTATCTATCTATCTATCTATCTATCTATCAATCAATCATCTATCATCTATCTATCTATTTTTTTGGTCTTTTTGAGACAGGGTCTCCCTGTAGCCCCAGCTGTCCTGGAACTTGCTCTGTAGACCAGGCTGGCCTTGAATTCACAAAGATTTGCCTGCCTCTGCCTCCCAAGTGCTAGGATTATAGGCGTGTGTCACCACGCCTGGCTTTGTCATCAGTGTAATAATGGCAGCCCCCACTGTTTTGCATTTCCCCCTATGCCTCCCACAGAATCATACCAAGGATCATACTTGCAGAGGGGAAGCTGCTTGGTTGTTTCTCCTTACTCAGAACCACCTCCCTTTGTCTATTCCTGCACTCCTCATTACACCGCTAGCTAGACAAGCCGATACTCACAAAGGCGGAGTTAATGGCATCCACGAACTCTTCCTCATCCATACTGACCAATTCTGCTGCGTGGTTATGTGACGTAGACCAAACCAAGGAACACAAGGTATCTGAGAGCTGTGTCAAAAAAACATCATTATTCTGGTGTGACAGTATACACCTGTAGTCCCAGCATGCAAGAAGCTGAGGCAGAATTACTGTGTTTGAGGCCTCCCTGGGGGTATACAAAGTTTCAGGCCAGCCTGGGGTAGGAGATGAGACCTTTTTTCAAAAAGCAACAACAAAAACAAAATACATCTTTTGAACTTGGGAGCATAAAGGAAACAAAGCTGGCCTGGGACATAGTCCCTTCAAACCAGGAAGGCTTCAGGTAAGTGAGGTCCTAATGGGAAGGCTGGCTACCGTTGAGCAGACTGGCCAGAGGATGTCTTACCGGGAGCAGAGCAATAGGTCCAGAGGGAAGGAATCTCTGCCAAGCTACATTGTTTTCTGTGGCCTTAAATAAAAGAAAAGGTTCTTGTGAGGGGTACTGAGTGCTTAGGATGGGGGTCCCCAGATAGTGGCTACAGAGCTTACCTCTGATAAATGCAGAGTAGCCACTACAGCAGACTGGTCATAGTTCCAGCTAACATTCTGAATCCCAGCAGCTTGCCGTACCCCTGAGTTGTGCCCATCAGCACCAATCTGCAATGGAGATAAGGGATTGCTAAGTCTGATAGCCGCTTCCTAAGTCAAACTGCTCCAGGATTTTGTCCCTTTCCATTAGAGTTTGTCTAATACTAAGTGCTAGTAAGTCCCAACCTATGGCAGTAAACTCCAGGTCTGTCCCACTCATACCCCTAAAGGGACAGCCCTACAAAATGTGACCCCAACCTGAGCTAACAAGACCTAAGTGTATATGTAAACCAAGAGGTGCCAGTCATAGCCACAGCCAGGTTCAGTCAGTCTCTTGATATATACATACGCTGGAGAGGAAATCTCAGCACAGAGCAGGCACTGGAATGAATGGTCCTGATGTAAAAGAGAAAGCTAGTGAGCAGAAAGAGAAATGCGTTGTAAGGAGATGAAGGACACTGGAACTCCTGAGAGAGAAAGATAGCTTCAGTCCCCAACACTCTGTTCCTGTCCCTGCCAGGCCTGGCTATCCTCCTAAGCTCCCCAGACAGGAGTCAGAAGACCATCTGAAGCTGCCTTGATTAGGTGCTGGTCATTATATAACCAAAGCCTTGCCTAGAGTTAGCCTATGGTTTATATCTGAAACTACAGGCCCTAGAATATTAGATAAGGGTTAAACATGCAAGACCCCTGATAAAATAAGAATCTTCAACTACCAACAGTTTGGTCTGGAGGGTGCTGCCATCACCTAGGGTAATGTGGACCCAAGGGCTGGAGTCTCCCATGGAAAATGGACCAGGCCAGGCATAGCCAACAGCTTTGCTCTTGTAGAGAACTGTCACTCGGTCTGGGGAAGTAAAAAAAGAAACAAAATATTAGAAAGGTGGGGGAGAAGAAGGAAGGGAAGAAGGGGAGGAGAGGGGGAAAGAGGGGGGAGAGGAGAGAAAGGAAGAGGAGAGGAAAGAGGAAAGGAAAAGAAAGGAGAAAGGGGGGCTGGACAGATGGCTCAGCGGTTAAGAGCATCAACTGCTCTTGCAGAGGACCTGGGTTTGATTCCCAGCACCTACATGGAGGCTAAGAACCATCTTTAACTCCATTTCCAGGGGAATCCAGCACCCTCTTCCGACCTCTGCAGCACTGGACGACACAGGTGCACCTACTTACATGCAGACAGTACACTCATACACATAAAATAAATAAAAAAATGCCGAGCGTGGTGGCACACGCCTTCAATCCTAGCACTTGGGAGGCAGAGGCAGGCGGATCTTTGTGAGTTCAAGGCCAGCCTGGTCTATAGAGCGAATTCCAGGACAGCTGGGGCTACAGGGAGACCCTGTCTCGAAACGACCAAAAAAAAAAAAACTAAATAAAAAATAATGTAAAATAAAAAAAGAAAGAGGAAAGGAAAGGAAAGGAAAAAAGGAAAGGGAAGGAAAGGAAAGGAAAGGAAAGGAAAGG
>VZQC01008909.1:1022020-1069370 GCA_009823505.1 Rhizomys pruinosus
ATGTACTGTCTGCATGCAGGTCTGTGCACCCGTGTCGTGCAATGCCGCGGAGGTCAGAAGAGGGTCTCGGATTCCCCTGGAACTGGAGTTCTCCTGGAATTGGAGTTACAGACGGTTCTTAGCCGCCATGTGGGTGCTAGGGATCGAACCCGGGTCCTCTGCAAGAGCGTCGGTGCTCTTAACCGCTAGGCTATCTCTCCAGCCCCAATTACTTATTAATTATTTACCCTGTCCTGCTTTATTCTTTTCACCTTTTTGAGAAAAATTTCTCAGTTACCCACTTTACTAAACTGTTGCTGCTTTATCACAAAACGTGTCCAGAGTTGATCTCTCTTCTAAACTTCTGAATCAGTTGGGACAAGCTGACCCTGAAAATCTGTCCTCATGGGCTTGCTATAGTTTTCTATGATGTGGTGAAACATATTGATAAACTTAATCCTGGTTATAGGTACATTCCTGGTGATGCCTGATGTGCTGAATCGACAAAAAGGCTTTCCTCTGGCACACTATAACTCCATAACCTTACAGTGTTTGCTTTTCTTTCTTTATATTTACTCTTACATTGTCCATCTGCTCTCCCTGGAATACAATCTTTATGAAAGATCCTGCCTGTTCTGTTCTTTGTGTGGTATATATTAGGCACACAACCCGTATTTTCTGTATAAATGCATGCAATCTTGTTGCTTTGTGGTTCTGAGAATTAAGGCCAACCCTTGAGCATGCTAGGCAGGGTTGTACCACTGAGCTCCACTCCCAGACTCTGAAGTATTTAATATATGGTTAGGAGTTCCACATTTTTTTTTTTTTTCTTTTTGAGACAGTGTCTCCCTTTAGTCCCAGCTAGCCTCTGGCCTGGAGCTCACTATGTAAACCAGGCTGGCCTTGAATTCACAGAGATCCACCTGCCTCTGCCTCCCTAATGCTAGAATTAAAGGCCTACACTACCATGCCCGGCTTCAAGACAGCCCTTAGCCGCCATGTGGGTGCTGGGAATCGAACCCAGGTCCTCTGCAAGAGTAGTCAGTGCTTTTAACCGCTGAGCCATCTCTCCAGCCTCCCCACCCCACCCCAGTTCCACATTCTATGTTGCTCTTTCACCTAAACACATTGCCTTTCTTAATGACCCTAATGGAGTGGAAATTAGTTAAGATATAAGAAAAGTAGGGGTGTGTATTGGGAAACAGAGAAGAAAGATGGGTAGCAAGTAAGTAAATCCAAGGAAACTAGGGTGCAGAGTGTGGCTCAGGTCATGGGCAGGATTCCTGGAGCACAGAGAACAGAATGTATGGTGCAGATGAGGTGCCAGTGCCTACTTTGTTGCATGGAGAAGGACGGCTCTAGCCCTCCTGCCACCTTCCCTCCTGTAATCAAGCACATACATTGTGAAATCTCTTTTGAGCAAAGAGCATATTTCATTTTTCTTTGTTCCTTTCTAGTTCCTAATATACTGAGGCTTACACAAAGTGAAATTAACAGTCATGTTTTGAATACTTTTGAAATTACAGCTTAACTCACAATTTATTTCTGTTACATTTTAGATATTTCCCCCCATATCTTCCTCATCAGACACTGAGAAAGAGGATGAGATGTCTGGAGAAGGACTGGTTTTGCCCAGAGCTGGTAAACTCGATGAGTTCCTCAGCCCAGAGGAGGAGACAGATTCCACTGACTCAAATGAGAGATTTACCAAGACCCTACGGGCTCTAAAACAGAAAGGCAAGTGGGATCTGTTGGAGTTCCTCCTTCAGTCTGACCCAGAGAATGATGAGAAGGAGTCTGAAGATGAGGAAAACTTGGACAGTTTCTTCCAACACAAGAACGGAGGGAAGCCACAGGTCCAGGACCCTCAGTCTCTGAAGTAAGACACTGCAGTCCATGGCGGCCACAATGCACCATGCCAGGCAAATTATACCATATCTTAGGGCCTTAACTTCTCTCTCTATAAGGCAACTTCCTCAAGTTGCCATTTATCCAAGTTCCAACTCAGAACTAGTTCTTGGGTCTAACTACGTGTTCTGATTCATACCCAACAGTCCAAAATCACTTTGGGCAATGCTTACTTAGTTCAGCGAAGCACTGGAACCCACTAAAGGGATGTCTTTCCCAAAGACCCTTTCCCCCCAAGAATCACAAGGTTAATTGATAATGGCCAAGTCTGTTGTATGCATGTATACTTTATCTTTTTTTTAAGACAGTCTCATGAAGTGGCCTTGAACTATCTCCACCTCCCAAGTCCTGGGATCACAGGAATGTGCCACCACACTTGGCCTTTATCTCATTTAATATTTTATCCCAATAACCTTATAAGTGGGTATTAATTTTGCCACTCTGCCTATAAGGAAACTCAAAACCTCCAGGTTTGAATTGGACCCATCTGACTCTGAGTCCTTGCTGTATCCCACTGCACTGTTTCTCTAATATGCAACTATCAGAATGTAAAGTGGCAATTCCTGCATGGATTATGCGAAGAGTTCCTATTGGGCTCTAGGGCTGAGAAGCTACTTCACTGTGGTATTCTGGGCAGGGAGGCTGGAGATAGGGATCGGGAGGAGCCGAGCCTCTTGACTTCGATCCACACAAGTTCTTCTTTTGCCCCAGGTGTGGCTCCACAAGGCGAGGCAGCTCCCTGAGCAGCCTTCCAAGCTCTGATACTCCCAGGGCTCAGGCCCTGCCAACCTCAGACTCTGGGCCTAGGCCCCGGCAGAGAAGTGTCTGCTCCTGGGCATCCTCCATCACCATCCCTCAGCCATTTCGAATGACACTTCGGGAAGCCCGGAAGAAGTCCCAGTGGCTGTCGTCTGCTGCATCTTTTGAGCAGGAAAGGCTGCAGGTACAGAGGCAATGCCAGGAGGAAGCTGAGTGCCACAGGCAGTTCCGGGCTCAGCCTGTGCCTGCACATGTCTACTTACCACTCTACCAGGAGATGATGGAGTGCAGAGAGACCCAGAGGCGTGCAGGGATCCAGAAGAGGAAGGAACTACTTCTCTCTTCCTTGAAGCCCTTTAGCTTCCTGGAGAAAGAAGAACAGCGACAAAAGGAAGCTGTTGCACAGCAGAAGGACTTGGCTGCTATGCCTAAGGCCAAAGTCCCCCAAAAGAAGGCCATCAGAAAGATCCCCAGATCCATTCTGGAGCCAGCCTTTGGGGAAAAACTCCAGGGTAAAGACACCTTGCCACCTCTAGCCTGGGTCTCCAGAGCCCCTGCAGGGACTTAGTCAAGCTTCAGGAGTCACTCTGGCTTGCAGGCAATCTGTCAGGTATACCCACTAGAGGCTGCATGCTCCACGTAGGCAAAGCAAAGGATTAGGTCTGTCTACGCAGAAGGGAGGTCCCACAGCAACCACCCAGGTATCATCCTGGACTTCTCTCAGTAAACACATGTGAAAGCCTCTGAACCAGCACAGGTGTGAGAGCAGAGACCAGGCAGAGACACTCAAGGATCTCCCTAGGCCAGAGCCACCTCCAGCCAGCTGCCCCTAGGAAGGCACCCAACTCCTCCATTATTCTGGTGAATTAATGCTAATCACTGAAGTCACTGGGGGGATGATGATTTACACTAGTTAACACTGTCTTTAGCACACTACTAATGATTAAAGGAGGGGGTTTGAACCAGGTATGATTGCCTGTCGCCTCTATGCCCACCTATATATGGGGCTGAAGCAGGATGATTTAGATAAGATGGATACCAGGCTGTCTCAAAAAAGAAGAGGGTATCAAGGCCATCCTGGTCTACATAGTGAGACCATGCCTCAAAAAAAAAAAAAGAAGAGGAGGGCGTTCTCTAGACCCTTTGAAGTATGGTCTCTTCTCACCTTTCACTGTCCTCTTTCTCCACAGAAGCTGAGATCTTGAGGAAAATTCGCATCCAGATGAGGGCCCTAGACATGCTCCAGATGGCCTCCTCCCCTATCAAGTCCTTTAGGAGCCAGGCTCCCCGTACAGCCACCCGAACCTGGGAGGAAAAACTCAGCTTTCTGCAGACTGACTTTGGATTCCAGCCTCACGTGAACTCTGTGGTCCCTGACCATGATGGCCTTTATAAGGCTTTCCAGAAAAGAGCTGCCAAAAGAAGGGAGACCCGAGAGGCGACTCGTAACAAGCCCTTCTTGCTGAGGACTGCCAACCTGAGTCACACTCCACGGTCCTGTGATGCTGCCAGCACTGAAGGGAGAAGGGTGAGAACCCAGGCAGGCAGGCAGGCAGGCAGGTCAGGGCCTAGGACCCAAAATACAGGGTCTTAATGGAAAGAAGTTGCCTCAGCATCGTTTTGTCTTAATTTTTATTTTTATCTTTTATTTTTTTTTTTATTTTTATTTTTTTTTTGTCTTTTTGAGTCAGGGTCTCCCTGTAGTCCCAGCTGGCCTGGAGCTCACTATGTAGACCAGGTTGGCCTTGAACTCACAGAGATCTGCCTGCCTCTGCCTCCCAAGTGCTAGGATTAAAGGCGTGAGCCACCACGCCCGGCTTTAATTTTTATTTTTTAAACAACAGCTCCGTTGCAGGCATTTATATACACGTTCCATTAAATTGAACACCCCTTTCTAGAGGGATGTTGCAAAAGTAAGGTGAAACTGGTCTGAGAGGCAGGGAATGGGATTACTTGCTTGTATCCCTGTAGCATTTTGTCTTAGTTTTGTTGCTTGTTGCTGTGATAAAATACTTGACAAAAATAACTAGAAAGGGTCTGTTTTCATCCCTACCTCCAGGTTACAGTCCATCCTAGCTGGGACGGGAAAGCAGCGGGAACTTGAAGTAGCTACTCACATCCCCAGTCAGAAGCAGAGGATAAATGCATGCGTGCTTGTGTTCAGCTTTCTTTTGCCAATTTTTTTTTTTGGGGGGGGTCTTTTTGAGACAGGATCTCCCTGTAGCTCTGGCTGTACCAGAACTCACTATGTAGACCAGGCTGGACTTGAACTTGCAGAGATCCGCCTGCCTCCGCCTCCCAAGTGCTAGGATTACAGGCATGAGCCACCACACCCGGCTTCTTTCTCCAGTCTTAACAGTTCATGGTTTCCCTGTCTGATGGAGTCCTAATTAGGGTAGGAACTCATCACATGCCATCCCACCAATACCAGCCTTCCTTTCTTATAGAAGTCCCCTCAGGCAGCAGCAACACCCCTGCCAAGGAGTCGTTCTCTGAGTGGCCTTGCATCGCTTTCTGCCAACACCCTTCCTGTGCACATCAGTGATGCTACCAGGAGGAGGGAGTCTGCAGTCAAGTGAGTGAGCAGGCCATACCAGACCCGTGATGCTCTGGTCTTGGCCCCAAATGCTAGAATCCACCCTGCTGTTGAGTTATCTCTGCAGTTATCAGAGATACCTCGAGGAGCCTCTAAGAGTTCTCTAATCAGGGCAGGAATATGTCATCTAGCAAATCCTCATGGGAACTTAAGTCTATGCAAGGCACAGTGCTCAGGCCAGAGATGCCTTACAGTGTATACCTAGTCTAAAATACAGAAAAACCAAGAAATGATTGTGTTTTACTTTTATGAGCAGTGCAAGTGTAGAGGACTATGAGGACACTGCGGCCTGCGGCAGTGGTCTCACGTCTTTTGGGAAATGTACATAAGTTAAAACAAAGAATAAGGAGGAAGGGCCAGGGCGTGGCTTGGGTGATAAAACACTTGCTGTGCAAACGTCAGGACCTGAGTTCAGATCCCTAGTAAAAGCTAGGTCAGCAGTGTGTTTTACATGATCTCCAGGTTCATTGAGAGGGGCTATCAGAAAATAAGATGGGGTCAGGGAAATGACTCAGTGGGTAAATACACTTCATGAGAAGCCTGATGGTCTGAGTTGGATTCTCTAGGTCCCACATGGTAGAAGGAGAGAACTGACTCCTGCAAGTTGTCCCCTGACCTTCACACCCTTGCCTGGCATGTACACCCACACAACACATACAAAGGATGAGGAAGAGTATGTTAAAGGTTACAGAGAAAGGTTCCAGAAAAACAATGTATAAAAGCCTGTGAGATAGGCAGTACTCTTGTTACTGTTCAGCCTGCTGTCTTTGCCATATACTCAATGGACTTTTCTAAAAACAAAACAAAACAAAGCAAAACAAAAAAAACCTTATATATGAAAGGGCAAGTGGCCATGAGAACCAAGAAGCATGGTAGTAAGCAGCAGAATCCACCACAAACAAGATGTGACATCCATGGCCAAGATTTGACATGTTCTGAGGTTCATCTTGGTGTCTGAGTCAGTTAGGAAGCAGGGTCCTATTTTCCTTTTCTTTTTTTTCTTTTCTTCTTTCGTTTTTTTTTTTTTTTGATTTGTTTTTAATCGTTTTCCTTAGAAAGGGTCTCCCTTTTAAGCCCCAGCTGTCCTGGAACTCATCTGTAGACAAGGCTTGGCCTTGAACCTCACAGAGGAATCCGCCTGCCTCTTGCCTCCCAGGTGCTAGATTACAGGCGTGTGCCATCACATCCAGTCTAGGTTTTCCTTTTCCAAAACACCCTTTCTTCCTGTTTTCCTTCCATCCTCTCTTCCCCTTCATTTTTCCTCCACTTTTGGTTCAGTGCTGGAGATCAGAGGGCCTTATGCAGCTAGGTGAGTACTCTAGTACTGAGGTGCCTTTAACAGGTCAGCTGACCTGACTCCAGTACTGTTTTCTTTGACCCAGCAGGAGTAGCTGAGCCTAGGAAGGGACTAACATGCCATTGTACCTCCTTTGGGGCTCCCAGGGGAGTAGCAAGCAGGACCCTCATTGGCTTCTTCATATCTTATAGGAAGAATATATGTAGGATCCAGGAATACTCTGTTCTTCCTCATATTCCAGAATCACTAAATCTAGGCTAAATGCATCCAGTAGGAGGCCTCATGAATGAGAGGCAAGTCCACCCACAGAGGATATCACATCTGCTTTCCAACAGTAGGGATTTTGATGTTTTAGCTGATTAAGCTTTCTTGCCCATCTTCCAGATCTGTTTGAATGTATACCTCTAAATGCAATTTTTTCCTTTAGAAGTCACCATAGACTCCTGTAGAATAATTATACAAACTAAGTGCTGCAAATTCAACTCAAATCGTCTACATCAAAAGAAGCCTGTTTCCAGTTCTTTATGGAAGTGGAAATTTGTACTCTCAAAGAACTGTGAATTTAAGTTACCTCTTGACCACTTTACAGCACAGTGGTCAAGGGTGGAGGTTCAGGGACCCTGGTCTCATTTTGTTTTTTCCATTGGTATACTGGATATCTTTGAACAAGAGGCTTTTACCCTTTCTGACTCTCAGTCTTGTCTCATGTAAAGGGGGTCTACAGTCCACTTAATTAAGGTACTTGTGAGAATTATATGAAGTGTAATGGTAACATGGAAGGTAACTTGGTAAATAGTAGCTATAAGTGTTGCTCCAGATGGGCAAAACCCCTCACAAATGTATTGAATTTTAGCTCTGTAAGGATATTTTAACTCATGTGTTCTGATCAGTGAATGAATTTGTCCTGTGTTAGGAAATCACTGGGCACACAGTACAAGAGTGTATGAAACACCTTGCACACTTGTAGGACAACATTGTATAAGAGCCACAGCAACAAAAGCAACCTCTGTCGCTCCGTTCTTCTCCAAGCGGTTTATTCAGGCAGGCAGGTTTTGTCAGAACGGTTTATTCAGGCACATCTTTTCTCCTTCTCCAAGCTCCTCCCTCTAAGCCTCAGGTCCTTCCCTCTAAGCCTTCTCCCGTCTCCAAGCCTTCTCCTTCCTCAGGCAAGCAAGCTTCTCCCCTAAGACTAGAAAGTCACTCTATTTATCCACCTTCCCAGCCGAGGTTGCGTGGCCTCAGTCTAATGGTATCATCTGGCCTGATCATGTATACAGGGTGCACCTGCACAGCTCAAACAGTGAGAGTGGCTTTTCTTTGAGGTAGGAGGGAATCGGGTGTTGATCATAAGACTCAAGTGTTAGTCATAAGATTTGACTAAAGTCAAATAAAGTCTCGGGTGCCTTATTAGGACTGTCACCACACCCACTCCCCACACAAAGAGGCATCATATGCTTTGCCAGTTAAACTAGAATAGTTGTTGATGCCAGGTTGACCTCAGAATTGCAAAATTGCTATGTAACTGAACACCTGATCTTCCTCCCTCCACCCTCAAGTGATAGGATTAACGAGGTATGTGCTGCCATCCCCCATCCCCAGAATCATTCTTTCTGAAACTGCTAGTTGTGGTAAATTTATAGAAAATATCTTATTCATAGAAAACACCAGCCAGGCATGGTGGGAATGCCTTTAATTCCCAGAACAGGCACTTGGGAAGGCAGAGGCAGGTAGAGTCTGTGAAGTTCAAGGCCAATCTGGTCCTACATAGTGAGTTTCAGGATAGCTGGGGATAAAGGGAGACCTGTCTCAAACAAAACAACAACCCAAAACAAGAAAACAAAACAAAAACCATCCAAAGGGATCCAGGAATCGGTGCGTTCTTCTGGACTCTGCAGGTTACATACACTCACACATGCACATACCTACACACAGCCGAAACGCAACAAATAAATAAAATAGATAAATCTTTAAAAAGAGATATGGGGCTTTCAGCCGGGCGTGGCGGCCACGCCTTTAATCCGCTAGCAACTTGGGAGGCAAGAGGCAGCTGGATCTTGTGAGTTCAGGCCAGCCTGGTGCTAACAGAGTGAGTTCCAGGACAGCTTGGGGCTATCAGGGAGACCCTGTCTCAAAAAATTAAAGACAAAAAATAAAATTAAAAAAAATAAATAAATATGGGGCCTTGGGGCTGAGAGATGGCTTCATCGGCTAAAGAGCACTGTGCTGCTCTTGTAGAGGACCAGGGTTCAATTCTCAGCCCTTTTGGCATCTGACAACCATTCCAAAATTCCAGGTCCAGGGAATCTGATGCCTCTACTCGACCTCCGGGGCATTGCACAGACCCTGGACACTTTTACACATGCAAGCAATAACACCCCATACACATAAAATAGAATAAATAAAATAAATAAATGAGACTGCGAGAGATGGTCATGGTTAAAGGCACTGAACTATCTGATCTTGCATATGACCTGGGTTTGGTACCCACATGGCCCCTGACAACCACCAAACTCTAGTTCCAGGCCTCTTCTGATTTCTGCATTGTGGCATTGTTGCAATAGGTCATGTACATCATGCAGCGCAAAATAAAGACTAAAAAATTTAAAATGTAAATAAATTTTTAAAATTTATTTTTAAATTTATTATTTTTTATGTGGCACTGAGTCGTACTTCTGCAGATGCAGGTTGGTGCACCGTGTTCATCGGATCCCACTGGAACTGATTAACAGATGGCTCTTAGCTGCATGTGGTACTGGGAATCTAACCTGCGGTTCTCTGCAGAGCCTAGTTGGCGCTTTTAACCACTGAGCATCTCTCCAGCCCCTAATAATTTTTTTTTAAAGAAAGAAATACGAAGCCCAGCATGGTGGTGCACTGCTTTTTAATCCCCCAGCACTCTGGGAGGCAGAAGGCAGGTGGATGTCTGTGAGTTTCACGGTTAGCCTGGTACGTGTCATGAGTCCCAGGCCAACTGGAAGCTGCAAGGCTTCAAGGAAACCTTTTTCAAAAAGACCAAGACAAAAGGAAGAAGAGAGAGAGAGAGGAGAAAGAAGGAAAGGAGGAAGGAGGGAGGGAGGAAGGAGGAAGCGAAGGAAAGAAAGAATACCAGGTAACTTTCCAAAGAGGTTATGAAGATTTACATGTGCTGAGTTCATTTGTGCTATTATTTGTGCCCCTCGTAGAGCATCACTTGAAAAAAAGAACAAATCAGATAGGAGTACTCAGTGGTTGGAGACACAGAAAAGGAACTGTCAAGCCATATCTAAATCAGTGACCTTTCGTGCAAAAGCCATGGATCCCCATAAAAGCCTGGAGGAGGTGCTCAAAGCAAAGGTCAAAGAGAACAGGTCAGTGCCCTGCATGCTTCAAAGGTGTGCATCTTTCCGGTTCCAATACAGCACTGGCTTTGAAATGGCAAAATGAGTCTTTAGGGTAAGCTTCTGTAATCACGGGAGTCAAAGATTTTGGCAAGCATTTAGGAATTTACAATGTACATAGGAGTTACTTTGCTTAACTGGAATGAAGAGCATTCTGGATTGGAAAAGATGGGATTGTTTCTAGACATCTTGTTAATTCCAGGAAGAATGACCATAAAAGAACAAGAGAGTATAAGAAAGAATTGGAAGAAATGGAAGAAGGAATAGCAGAAAAGCCTATCCTCTTTGAACAGTTACTTAAGGTAACCAAATCTTTTTTTGTGTGTGTGTGTGCTTTAGGCCAAAGGGCTCTTAGAAATTATGAAGAGATTTTACTTTGTGAATTAAAGATTTCCTTAAGACTCAGATATTCTAAATTTTGAGGCAATGTGATATTTTAAAATCTTGTCAGTTTGATCTTTTTACTTGGAGTGCCTAGGTTATCATAAGTATAACTTATGGGAGTTTTTCCCAGAGAGGATAACTCGAGGAGTAAAACCTGCCCTGAATGTGGGCAGCATGTATCAGAGGGGCTGGGGGTAACTAGGATTGTAGCTTGAAAGCAACAGGTATTCTCGTCTGCCGTTTGGCTACCATGTGGAACCACCTCTGCCCACGTGCTCTTGCCTCCAGATGTCAGTCCTGCCTCGGCCCAAAGTGACATGGGGCCAGGACGCCATGGGAACCTCTTGACCAAGACCAAACAATAAATTTTCCTTCCTTTCAACTTTTTTTTAAAATTCAAAGTTATGGGGCTGGAAGAGTATAGCCTAGCGGCTTCAGAGCATGACTGGCTCTGAGGATCCGGGTTTGATCCCAGCACCCACTAGCAGCTAGAACCGTCTGTGACTCCAGATTCCAGGAGAAGCTTCCAGTTCCAGGGGAAATTCCGAGACCCTCTTCTGACCTCCGCCGGCATTGCACAACCAGGGTTGCACAAACCTATATGCAGACAGTACAGTTAATACACATACCAAAAAAAATAAAATTAAAAAATATATAGTTAATTTGAAGGCCAGGCCTGGTGTGCATGCTTGTAATCCTAGTACCTACCCGCCATCCCGGGAGGCAGGAACAGGTGGATTTCTGTGAGTTTAAGGCCAGCCAGTCTACAATAGCAAAAACTACTCAGCAGCTGAGCTCAGGAAGACTCCTGTCTCAAAAAAAGACCACCCCCCCAAAATAAGATATTTGAGATAGTATGTAGCCTGTTCTGACCTGAAACCTCGACTGGACCAGGGTGGCCTTGAACCACATTCGATGCTTCAGCTCTCCTTGTGCTATAGGCAATGCGTAAACATGCTCTTTAAAGTATTTTTTTTTTTGGTCTTTTTGAAGACAGGGTCTCCCGTAACCCGAGCTGTCCTGGAATTTTCAGAATAGGCTGGCCTTGAATCAGAGATCTCGCCTGCCTCTGCCTCCCAAGTGCCTAGGATTAAAGGGTGCACACCACCGCCTGGCTATTATTTTTAAAATAGACTTTTTCCAGCTTTATGTAGCCCATCCTCACTTCTGCCTAAATGTCCTAATTCAGCTTTATTTTTCCTGTTTTTTAATAATTCTAGTCTTTTTGATGATGGTATGGATGCTTTTAAATCTTAAATGCTTTTAGCCCTTTCTCATCCAGATCTAAATTGTTTCCTACAAATCTAAGTTCTTTAAAAAATGTTTTACTTGTATATATGTTTTACCTGTATATATGTTATAGTTCAACTGTGTCATGCAATGCCCACAGAGGCCGAAAGGGATACTTAGAGTCCCCTGAACTGGAGTTACAGATGGTTACCAAGCTTGGGGGATTATATAGGAGTTCTCTGCAGAATAACCAAATACTCTTAACATCAGAGAACACAACTCACTCTCCTATCCCAAATCAGAGTTCATGCTTTGGAAACGATAAGGCTCTCAAATTAAGAACTGGCATCTCCTGGAAGTGTTAGAAATATGGAATTATAGGCCCCATCTTAGATCTACCAATCAAAAACTTGCATTGTACAAGATCTTCAGGGGACTCATTTACAAGCTAAGGCTCAGAAACAAGACTCTAAGTAGTTTTCATGCCAATTTTTGCTCATCACTAAAGGCGAAGATGGTGGAAGGGGTAGTGTATTAAGGTATAATTATGAACCAGGCATGGTGGCACATGCCTTTAATCCCAGCACGTCAGGAGGCAGAAGGCAGGAGGACTCTTGGTGAGTTCAAGGCCAGCCTGGTCTACAATAGTTCCAGGACAGCTGGGGTTACAGGGGGCCCTGTCTCGCGGGAATATAGAAAGATAGTGATTATACAGGTAATTTATAATCATCTTACTTTAAGGGACAGCTACAGTAAATCTACTTATGTTCCATAGGACCATGCCAGGAAAGAAGCAGAACAATGGTATCGAGACAAGCTGAAACAGGCTGGACTGCAGGAAGAGTTTGTGACAAACAAGAGTCAAAGCACACAAGCAGTACCCTGGAAGGAGTAAGTCAAGGATTCTCCTCGGCACTCCTAGATGCTATCATTCTTTAGATCTAACTTCTCATCACCAACGAAGCCACTGGAGAAAACGTTAAAATAGCTCAGAATCCTGTATTTAAATAACTCATCCAAAGACCTCCAAGTAATCACTTGAATTTGAAATTTTAGAATAGTTAAATAAAAGAAATAAATATGTTTCTACTCTAATTTTGCAGAATCATAAACTACAAAACAACAGCATGAGAATCTATGGCAAGATTTAGAAGAATCTTTAAAACTGCCTGCCAACCCCAAGAAAGAACTGGAGGAGCTCTAGTATGAACCACCAATCTCAAATGACTTGTTTAGGCAGTTCATTTATATTACCACATTTGAACATCAAGCAGCTAACTAGTGGTTGAGTCAAAGCAGGCGAAACAAAGGTTTTGAGTCATGGCTACTGTAAAAGAATGGGAAAAGTTAGTAGATAACGGAAATGGCTTAAGGAAATCAAAATAGAGAAGTTCAGGGATCACAGCCTAGAGTTAAATGTTCTTGCTTTGTGCTCGACACTTAAGAGTAAGTATAGGAAATAAGGTATAAGCCCAAGTCCCTATCAGGGCTAGTTAGGAAATGTGAGTCAAGGGGATAGGTATAAGATGGTAAGACTGGAAACAGAGTCTTAGAATTGCCAGACCAACCCCATTTTTATCAGAAGCCAGAAATATGCATGTTAGCAACTAAACATTTACAACTATTGTGAGGAAGAAATTAAACACATTTATCAGATTTCCTCCATTGGGGGCTACACATTTGCAACCTTCAGTACAGGCCTTATTGTCAGCATGTGATACACTGATAAGGTCATTTTTCTTTGTGGGATGTTTTATGCACCTCTTAGCACCTTTCCTCTGGTTGTTGATCACCAATGTCTCCAGATACTGCCAATGGACTCTGCTAGGGCAAAAATGTCCCAGGTTGAGAGACGTTGTTGTAGAAAGCAAAAAGTAGCATCTTCAAACTACAAATAACTGCTGTGAACCCAGTCTCCATAGTACAGGATAATTGTGCATGTCAGTAATAAATGGACTAAAATTATTTATAACAGGAGTTTATTTTNTTTTTTTAATCTTTTCTTAAGACAGGGTCTCCCTTTAGCCCCAGCTGTCCTGGAACTCACTCTGTAGACCAGGCTTGGCCTTGAACTCACAGAGATCCGCCTGCCTCTGCCTCCCAGGTGCTAGGATTAAAGGCGTGTGCCACCACATCCAGTCCTGTTTTCCTTTTCCACTCCTTTCTTCCTGTTTTCTTCCCATCCTCTCTTCCCCTTCATTTTTCCTCCACTTTTGGTTCAGTGCTGGAGATCAGAGGGCCTTATGCAGCTAGGTGAGTACTCTAGTACTGAGGTGCCTTTAACAGGTCAGCTGACCTGACTCCAGTACTGTTTTCTTTGACCCAGCAGGAGTAGCTGAGCCTAGGAAGGGACTAACATGCCATTGTACCTCCTTTGGGGCTCCCAGGGGAGTAGCAAGCAGGACCCTCATTGGCTTCTTCATATCTTATAGGAAGAATATATGTAGGATCCAGGAATACTCTGTTCTTCCTCATATTCCAGAATCACTAAATCTAGGCTAAATGCATCCAGTAGGAGGCCTCATGAATGAGAGGCAAGTCCACCCACAGAGGATATCACATCTGCTTTCCAACAGTAGGGATTTTGATGTTTTAGCTGATTAAGCTTTCTTGCCCATCTTCCAGATCTGTTTGAATGTATACCTCTAAATGCAATTTTTTCCTTTAGAAGTCACCATAGACTCCTGTAGAATAATTATACAAACTAAGTGCTGCAAATTCAACTCAAATCGTCTACATCAAAAGAAGCCTGTTTCCAGTTCTTTATGGAAGTGGAAATTTGTACTCTCAAAGAACTGTGAATTTAAGTTACCTCTTGACCACTTTACAGCACAGTGGTCAAGGGTGGAGGTTCAGGGACCCTGGTCTCATTTTGTTTTTTCCATTGGTATACTGGATATCTTTGAACAAGAGGCTTTTACCCTTTCTGACTCTCAGTCTTGTCTCATGTAAAGGGGGTCTACAGTCCACTTAATTAAGGTACTTGTGAGAATTATATGAAGTGTAATGGTAACATGGAAGGTAACTTGGTAAATAGTAGCTATAAGTGTTGCTCCAGATGGGCAAAACCCCTCACAAATGTATTGAATTTTAGCTCTGTAAGGATATTTTAACTCATGTGTTCTGATCAGTGAATGAATTTGTCCTGTGTTAGGAAATCACTGGGCACACAGTACAAGAGTGTATGAAACACTTGCACACTTGTAGGAAACACTTGTATAAAGCCACAGCAACAAAGCACCTCTCGCTCGTTCTTCTCAAAGCGGTTTATTCAGGCAGGCAGGTCTTGTCAGAACGGTTTATTCAGGCACATCTTTTCTCCTTCTCCAAGCTTCTCCCTCTAAGCCTCAGGTCTTTCCCTCTAAGCCTTCTCCCTTCTCCAAGCCTTCTCCTTCCTCAGGCAAGCAAGCTTCTCCCCTAAGACTAGAAAGTCCCTCTATTTATCCACCTTCCCAGCCCAGGTTGCGTGGCCTCAGTCTATTGGTATCATCTGGCCTGATCTTGTATACAGGGTGCACCTACACAGCTCAAACGGTGGACGTGGCTTTACTTTGAGGTAGGAGGGAATCAGGTGTTGATCATAAGACTCAGGTGTTAGTCATAAAATTTGGCTAAAGTCTCGGGTGCCTTCTTAGGACTGTCGCCACACCCGCTCCCCACACAAGAGAGGCATCATATGCCTTTGCAGTTAAAACTAGAATAGTTGTTGATGCCAGGTTGACCTCAGAATTGCAAAATTGCTATGTAACTGAACACCTGATCTTCCTCCCTCCACCCTCAAGTGATAGGATTACAGGTATGTGCTGCCATCCCCATCCCCAGAATCATTCTTTCTGAAACTGCTAGTTGTGGTAAATTTATAGAAAATATCTTATTCATAGAAAACACCAGCCAGGCATGGTGGTGCATGCCTTTAATCCCAGAAGCACTTGGGAGGCAGAGGCAGGTAGATCTCTGTGAGTTCAAGGCCAATCTGGTCTACATAGTGAGTTTCAGGATAGCTGGGGATAAAGGGAGACCCTGTCTCAAACAAAACAAAACAAAACAGAAAAAACAAAACCAAACCACCAAAAGGGGGATCCAGGGGATCCGGTGCTTTCTTCTGGACTCTGCAGGTACCTACACTCACACATGCACATACCTACACACAGCCACGCACAAATAAATAAAAATAGAAATAAATCTTTAAAAAAATATGGGGCTTCTAGCCGGGCGTGGCGGCGCACGCCTTTAATCCTAGCACTTGGGAGGCAGAGGCAGGCGGATCTTTGTGAGTTCAAGGCCAGCCTGGTCTACAGAGTGAGTTCCAGGACAGCTGGGGCTACAGGGAGACCCTGTCTCGAAAAGACCAAAAAATAAAAATTAAAAAAAAAAATAAATAAAATATGGGGCTTGGGGCTGGAGAGATGGCTCATCGGCTAAGAGCACTGGCTGCTCTTGTAGAGGACCAGGGTTCAATTCTCAGCACCTTTATGGCATCTGACAACCATCCATAATTCCAGGTCCAGGGAAATCTGATGCCCTCTACTGACTCCGTGGGCATTGCACAACACTGGCACACTTTACACATGCAAGCAATACACCCATACACATAAAATAGAATAAATAAAATAAAATAAATGAGACTGGAGAGATGGTTCAGTGGTTAAAGGCACTGACTATTCTTGCAGAGGACCTGGGTTTGGTACCCACATGGCCCCTGACAACCACCATAACTCTAGTTCCAGGGGCTCTATCACCATCTTCTGGCATTGTGGCATTTGTTGCATAGGTACATGTACATTCATGCAGGCAAAATAAAGACATAAAAAACTTTAAAATGTAATAAATTTTTAAATTTATTTTTAAATTTATTATTTTTTATGTGCATGAGTGTACTGTCTGCATGCAGGTTGGTGCACCCGTGTCATGATTCCCCTGGAACTGGAGTTAAAGATGGCTCTTAGCTGCCATGTGGGTACTGGGAATCTAACCTGGGTCCTCTCTGCAAGAGCAGTTGGCGCTTTTAACCACTGAGCCATCTCTCCAGCCCCAATAAATTTTTTTTTAAAGAAAGAAAATACCAGCCAGGCATGGTGGTGCATGCTTTTAATCCCAGCACTTGGGAGGCAGAGGCAGGTGGATCTCTGTGAGTTCAAGGTTAGCCTGGTCTGTGTAGTGAGTCCCAGGCCAACTGGAGCTGCAGGCTTCAAGGAAACCCTTTTTCAAAAAGACCAAGACAAAAAAGGAAAGAGAGAGAGAGAGAGGAGAAAGAAGGGAAGGAGGGAGGGAGGGAGGGAGGGAGGAAGGAAGGAAGGAAGGAAAGAAGGAAATACCAGGTAACTTTCCAAAGAGGTTATGAAGATTTACATGTGCTGAGTTCATTTGTGCTATTATTTGTGCCCCTCGTAGAGCATCACTTGAAAAAAAGAACAAATCAGATAGGAGTACTCAGTGGTTGGAGACACAGAAAAGGAACTGTCAAGCCATATCTAAATCAGTGACCTTTCGTGCAAAAGCCATGGATCCCCATAAAAGCCTGGAGGAGGTGCTCAAAGCAAAGGTCAAAGAGAACAGGTCAGTGACCTGCATGCTTCAAAGGTGTGCATCTTTCCGGTTCCAATACAGCACTGGCTTTGAAATGGCAAAATGAGTCTTTAGGGTAAGCTTCTGTAATCACGGGAGTCAAAGATTTTGGCAAGCATTTAGGAATTTACAATGTACATAGGAGTTACTTTGCTTAACTGGAATGAAGAGCATTCTGGATTGGAAAAGATGGGATTGTTTCTAGACATCTTGTTAATTCCAGGAAGAATGACCATAAAAGAACAAGAGAGTATAAGAAAGAATTGGAAGAAATGAAGAAGAGAATACAAACAAGGCCCTATCTCTTTGAACAAGTTACTAAGGTAAAACCAAACTTTTTTGTGTGTGTGTGTGCTTTAGGCCAAAGGGCTCTTAGAAATTATGAAGAGATTTTACTATGTGAATTAAAGATTTCCTTAAGACTCAGATATTCTAAATTTTGAGCTATGTGATTTTTAATCTTGTCAGTTTGATTGCTTGTATTGAGTGACCTAGGTTAATCAAGTATACTTTGAGTTTTTCCAGAGAGGATTAACTCGAGGAGTAAGACCTGCCCTGAATGTGGGCAGCATGGTATCAGAGGCTGGGGTAACAGGACTTGTAGCTTGAAAGGCACAGGGTATTCTCTCTGCCTGTTGGCTACCATGGTGTGAACAGCCTCTGCACGTGCTCTGCCTCCAGATGTTCAGCCTTGCCTCAGGCCCCAAGTGACAGGGCCAAGGAACCATGGACTCTTGAGACCAAGAGCCAAAAATAAATTTCTTCCTTTCACTTTTTTAAAAATACAAAGTTATGGGGCTGGAGAGATAGCCTAGCGGTTAAGAGCACTGACTGCTCTTGCAGAGGATCCGGGTTTGATCCCCAGCACCCACATAGCAGCTAAGAACCGTCTGTGACTCCAATTCCAGGAGAACTCCAGTTCCAGGGGAATCCGAGACCCTCTTCTGACCTCCGCGGCATTGCACAACATGGGTGCACAAACCTATATGCAGACAGTACATTAATACACATACCAAAAAAAATAAAATTAAAAAAATATATAGTTATTTGAAGGCCAGGCCTGGTGGTGCATGCCTTTAATCCTAGTACCCCGGAGGCAGAAACAGGTGGATTTCTGTGAGTTTAAGGCCAGCCCAGTCTACATAGCAAAAACTACTCCAAGCCAGCTGGAGCTACAGGAGACTCTGTCTCAAAAAAAGACAGCCCCCCCCAAAATAAGATATTTGAGATAGTATGTAGCCTGTTCTGACCTGAAACTCACTGAGCCCAGGGTGGCCTTGAACCCACCATCGTGCTTCAGTCTCCCTTGTGCTATAGGCATGCAGTAACCATGCTCTGTTAAAGTATTTTTTTTTTTGGTCTTTTTGAGACAGGGTCTCCCTGTAGCCCCAGCTGTCCTGGAATTTGCAGAATAGGCTGGCCTTGAACTCAGAGATCCGCCTGCCTCTGCCTCCCAAGTGCTAGGATTAAAGGCGTGCACCACCACGCCTGGCTATATTTTTAAAAATAGACTTTTTCCAGCTTTATGTAGCCCATCCTCACTCTGCTAAATGTCCTTAATCAGCTTATTTTCCTTTTTTTAATATTCTAGTCTTTTTGATGATGGTATGGATGCTTTTAAATCTTAAATGCTTTTAGCCCTTTCTCATCCAGATCTAAATTGTTTCCTACAAATCTAAGTTCTTTAAAAAATGTTTTACTTGTATATATGTTTTACCTGTATATATGTAAGTGCAACTGTGTCATGCAATGCCCACAGAGGCCAGAAGAGGATATTAGATCCCCTGGAACTGGAGTTACAGATGGTTACCAAGCTTGGGGGTGCTGGGAACTGAACCTGAACCTGGGTTCTCTGCAAGAATAGCCAGTGCTCTTAACCGCTGAGCCATCTCTCCTATCCCCAAATCTAAGTTCATGCTTTGGAAAGATAAGGCTCTCAAATTAAGAACTGGCATCTCCTGGAAGTGTTAGAAATATGGAATTATAGGCCCCATCTTAGATCTACCAATCAAAAACTTGCATTGTACAAGATCTTCAGGGGACTCATTTACAAGCTAAGGCTCAGAAACAAGACTCTAAGTAGTTTTCATGCCAATTTTTGCTCATCACTAAAGGCGAAGATGGTGGAAGGGGTAGTAGTATTAAGGTAGTAATTATGACCAGGCATGGTGGCACATGCCTGTAATCCCAGCACTCAGGAGGCAGAGGCAGGAGGACCTCTGTGAGTTCAAGGCCAGCCTGGTCTACATAGCAAGTTCCAGGACAGCTGGGGTTACAGGGGGACCCTGTCTCGAATAGAAAGATAGTGATTATACAGGTAATTTATAATCATCTTACTTTAAGGGACAGCTACAGTAAATCTACTTATGTTCCATAGGACCATGCCAGGAAAGAAGCAGAACAATGGTATCGAGACAAGCTGAAACAGGCTGGACTGCAGGAAGAGTTTGTGACAAACAAGAGTCAAAGCACACAAGCAGTACCCTGGAAGGAGTAAGTCAAGGATTCTCCTCGGCACTCCTAGATGCTATCATTCTTTAGATCTAACTTCTCATCACCAACGAAGCCACTGGAGAAAACGTTAAAATAGCTCAGAATCCTGTATTTAAATAACTCATCCAAAGACCTCCAAGTAACACTTGAATTTGAATTTAGAATAGTTCAATAAAGAAATAAATATGTTCTATTTTGCAGAATCCATGAAACTACAAAACACAGCATGAGAGATCTATGGCAAGATTTAGAAGAATCTTTAAAACTGCCTGCCAACCCCAAGAAAGAACTGGAGGAGCTCTAGTATGAACCACCAATCTCAAATGACTTGTTTAGGCAGTTCATTTATATTACCACATTTGAACATCAAGCAGCTAACTAGTGGTTGAGTCAAAGCAGGCGAAACAAAGGTTTTGAGTCATGGCTACTGTAAAAGAATGGGAAAAGTTAGTAGATAACGGAAATGGCTTAAGGAAATCAAAATAGAGAAGTTCAGGGATCACAGCCTAGAGTTAAATGTTCTTGCTTTGTGCTCGACACTTAAGAGTAAGTATAGGAAATAAGGTATAAGCCCAAGTCCCTATCAGGGCTAGTTAGGAAATGTGAGTCAAGGGGATAGGTATAAGATGGTAAGACTGGAAACAGAGTCTTAGAATTGCCAGACCAACCCCATTTTTATCAGAAGCCAGAAATATGCATGTTAGCAACTAAACATTTACAACTATTGTGAGGAAGAAATTAAACACATTTATCACATTTCCTCCATTGGGGGCTACACATTTGCAACCTTCAGTACAGGCCTTATTGTCAGCATGTGATACACTGGGATAGGTCATTTTTTCTTTGTGGGATGTTTTATGCACCTCTTAGCACCTTTCCTCTGGTTGTTGATCACCAATGTCTCCAGATACTGCCAAATGGACTCTGTAGGGCAAAAATGTCCCAGGTTGAGAGACGTTGTTGTAGAAAGCAAAAAGTAGCATCTTCAAACTACAAATAACTGCTGTGAACCCAGTCTCCATAGTACAGGATAATTGTGCATGTCAGTAATAAATGGACTAAAATTATTTATAACAGGAGTTATTTTCTGTCATCTGTTGATAATATAGGATGGTTTGCATGCATGCGCCAGCATGGCATAGAGTTCATTTTAAATATTTTATGAGTCCATGCCTGCATGTAAGCAGGTGCATCAGTGTCATGTAGTGCCCCCAGAGGTCAAAAGAGGGCATCAGTCGATTCCCCTGGAACTGGCATTACAGATGGTTGTTAGTCATGTGGGTGCTGGGAATTGAATCTGGGCGTCCTCTGCAGGAACAGCCAGTGCTCCTAGCTGCTGAGCCAACACTCCAGCCCCATGGAGTTCATTTTATTTATATATATATATATATAATATATTTATATATACTTTTTTTTTTTTTTTTTTTTTTTTTTTTTTTTTTTTTTTTTTTTTTTTTTTTGTATGTGTGTGTATGTTTTTGTTTTGGTTTTTTTTTTTTTTTTTTGGTCTTTTTGAGACAGGGTCTCCCTGTAGCCCCAGCTGTCTGGAACTGTGTAGACCAGATCAACCTTGAACTCAGAGATCCACCTGCCTCTGCCTCTACCTCCTGAGTGCTGGGACTAAAGGCGTGTGTCACTACTCCTGGCTTAAAAAAACTTTAACAGCTATGATTTTTCTATTAATACGGTAGTCTTTAGGATGGTAATAAGACTACACACTCTAATAGGAGCCCATTTTCGCAGGCATGGTGGCGCACACCTTTAATCCCAGCACTAGGGAGGCAGAGGCAGGCGGATCTTTGTGAGTTCAAGGCCAGACTGGTCTACAGAGTGAGTTCCAGGCTAGCTGGGACTAAAGGGAGACCCTGTCTCAAAAAGACAAAAAAAAAAAATAGTCCATTTTCATCTTTAACCATTTTTCTGGGAAAAACCCCAAACTACCTGTTATTACTGTCATTTTATAAGACTCGGCCGTGGCTTTTACTCATGGTGTGATACTCTGATAACGGCCATCTAAATTTGCCAGTGCAAAATGCAAATACTCAAGTCATGTTTTCTAAAGCTCCTTGGTTCAGTTTTTTTGTTTGTTTGTTTTTTGGTGTTTTCGAGACAGGGTCTCCCTGTAGTCCCAGCTGTCCTGGAACTCACTCTGTAGACCAGTCTGAGTGCTGGGATTAAAGGCGTGCTCCACCACACCCAGCTTCGGTTCAGTTTTATCCACATGGATAGTCCTAAGGGTAAACCCATACCCTATCTTACGTTTTTTTTTTATATAAATTTTTAATTTTTTTAACAAATCTAGACCCATGTTCCCGCCAATTCCCCCACCCCGCCAGAGCTCATGCATTCTGCCAAACATGCTTTTCATCTCTTTCTCAGTCTTTCTCAATATTCTCCATGAGGAAGTTGACTATTTTGAGCAGAAGTTCACTGTTTCAGTCAGTTCTTTGACGTTTTTGTTTTTAAGATTTATTTTTTTTTATAATTTTTATGTGTATGAATGTACTGTCTGCATGTACGTTTGTGCACCCATGTTGTGCAGTGCCGCAGAGGTCAGAAGAGGATGTTGGATTCCCCTGGAAGTGGAGTGAAAGACGGTTCTCAGCCGCCATGTGGGTGCTGGGGATCGAACCCGGGTCCTCTAAGGCCATCTCTCCAGCCCCTTAAGATTTATTTTTTAAATTATGTATGTATGGAGTATGTGCACATGAATGCAGGTGCCCATGGAAGTCAGAAGAGGGCATCAGATCCCCTGAAGCCAGAGTTACAAGAAGTTGTGAGCCTGGGTGCTGGGAACTGATCTCAGGTCCTCTAAAAAGAGAAGCACTCTTAACAGATGAGCTACCTTTCCAGCCCCCTTAATCATTTTCTTATCCTCTTCTGTAAAATACAGGTCTGTGTAAAACAAGAGCCAAAGAACTGACTGAGTTCTGTTTATTTAAAAGGAAAACTGAAGCTCTAGATCATGTGATTTTTAACTTAAAATAAAAAAAAAAAAACACAACCAAAAAACCCCCTCTCTTAACATGCTATTTTAAATCCCATAAACAAAGAAAGCAAAATGACCAAGTAGAGGTGTACAGAACAAGATAGTACCTCAGACTAGGCCAAGGGGAGATTCAAGTAGTTTAATTTTTACAGCCCAATGGCTGAGTCTTTTACTCAGGTTGCTAAAGGGAGAATGCCACAAGTAACTGACATTATTCCCTTCTTCAAAGCAACAAGGCATCTTGAAAACTCAACTTCCTGGTGAACTTCTGTGGTTGGAGGCAGGGTATTGTTCAATCATGGGAAAACAGCAGGCTATGGGATGAAAATTCTTCAAAGGAAAAGCTTTCCTCAACAGTCATATGAAAATCTTCAGTCAACAAGGTTTGGGAGACGTCTACCCCAAACCTTGCAGTGAGGTGAGAGGCAGCTATCAGTATCCAGGCCAGTCACTGCTTTACTCCTTGTCTGAATCAGATAGATAGAGGCTGACGAAAAGCTCTTACACTTCCCTCTTCTCTGCCAGGGAAGATGAACAGAGACAAAGCCAGAGTCTTGTCCTTCACAGATTCATTTTGGTTCTGGCAGGTTCTGAGCCTTTTGGATCCCGTTCCCTTTATGCATTCTGGGATAAGACAAAACTGCTCCTCCAGGAGTCGGTACCCACGCTCATGTCCGTCTTTCAGTTAAATCTCCTTGGTTTAATAACTATAAAAAGTGAAAAATATAGACTAAGTTACAGATGAGTTACATTAAAAAAAATGAAAGGATTCATACTAAGTGAAAGGATTAAGAGTGGAGGTTGGGGAATGCACTGAGATGTGGAGTCAGGAATATCTAGTTAAGACATGAATAACTCATGGATAGAACTTACTTATATACTGGTCTGGAACAGCAGCTGGTGCTGTCATGGAAAACTATGAAATAACCTGAATCTACAAGCTTACCAATCGGTGATGGAAGAATCTGCAACGCACAGGAAAATCAGAAGTAGAACCAAAACTGTTCTAAGTCAGTTTCACCGAAAGCACAGACTGAAGGCCTTAGCAGAAGGAAGCAGAAAGGGAGCTGTTTCTGTTAGAACTCTTGAGCTGCAACTCATTCATTAAGAGCTCCAAGAGTTGTTGGACTTAAAAGAACAACCTTCCTGTGATGAAGGGAGATATGCCTGAGAGTCCGTAGGTTAGCAGCAAGCACTAAAATTCTCTATACTGTTCAAAGGTTATGAATTATTGATTCTATCAGTTTCTGTCTTTGGTGTGTATGTGTGTGCAAAATGTGGAGGTCAGGACACAGTCCACATTTTTTTTTTGTAGGCAAGGCCACTTGCTGGCCTGAAACCTGTTTGGGCTACACTAGCTGGGCAGTGTACATGGATTGCCTGTCTCTACCTCCCCAGTGTGAGAGTACAAACATGTTTGCGACTGGCTACCCTGGAACTTATCTCAAAAACATCAGGAGAGGGTTGGGGGGGTAAATTGAGAAGCCAGGCATGGTATCCCATTTTTAATGCCAGCACTCGGGAGGCAGAGGCAAGTGTATCTCTGTGAGTTCAAGGCCAGCCTGGTGTACACAGTGAGTGGCTAGCTTGTCAGGACTACACAGTGAGACCGTCAAGGTTGGAAACAGAGACAGAGACAGAAATAGACACACGCATACACATACAGAAAGGAAGGGGAGTGGGGGAGAGATGGATGCTGTGTGGTAGGAATATAAGAATGGTCTATCTGGGGGTTGGGTAAAGCTCAGTTGTAGAACACGTGTTTAGATTTGGTATCTAGGATCCTTACTCCCAAAGAAGTGTGTAAATGCTGGCCAAGATCCAGATGTTTACACTCAAGCTTACCTATGGAACTTTATGAGAAATGTTATAAAATTCATAATTTCTTTTCTGCTTTATTTGGAAAATACTGTAGTAGTATGTGGTGGGGTCTCACTTAGACCAAGCTGGCCTTGAACTCCCTATATAGACCAAACCTTGTTTTGAACTAAAATAGAAATTATATTTATTTAATGTGTGATGGGGGTATCCATGCAAAGATACATGTATGGAGGTAAGAGGACAACTTCTAGGACTCAGTTCTCTCCTCCTACTATGTGGGTCCCAGGGATTGAACTCAGGTTGTTAGGGTTAATAGTAAGTGCCTTTATCCACTGAGCCATCTCATTAGCCCTGGCTATGAACTTTTTAAGATTTAGGTTTATTCATGTATGTGGTAGGTGGGTGTGCATAGGTGGCTGTGGAGGCCAGAAGAGGGCATCAGATCCCTCTGACCTGGACTTTCAATCAGTTGTGAGCTCCCAAACTGGGTGGCAGAAACTGAATTTGGGTCCTCTGGAAGAACAGGAAGCACTCTTTTTGTTTTGTAGCCTCTGCTGTCCTGGAACTCATTATGTAGACCAGGCTGGCCTTTAACTCTACCTGCCTTTGCCTTCCAAGTGTGGGAATTAAAGGCATGCACCACCACCCTTGTCTAAAAGAAGCATTCTTAACTACTGAGCCATCTCTTCTTCTACCTTGGCATTGAACTTTTGGTCCTCCTGTTTCTACTTCCTAAGTCCTTTTGAATCATAAGCATGTTCCAACAAACCTGTTTATTTGCAAAATTTTCTTAAGAAAAAAAACAACTTTATTTACTATGTATGAGTGTGTATCTGTGTGTAGGTATGTCACTGGCATGCAGATGCCTATAGAGGTCAGATCCCCGACACTGGAGTTATGAAGTGTTGTGAGCTGCCTGATGTGGATACTGGGAACTGAACTCAGATCTTCTGCAAGCCCGGTACTCCCTCTCTTAACCACTGAACCATGTCTCCAGCCCATTTCCTTTCTTTTCTCCTTCCTATTTCCTTTATATTATTTTGTATATGTGGGTGTGTCTGCATGATGCCATGACATAATGTGGAGTTCAGAGGACATGTGGAATTGGTTCTCTCCTTCCACTTTTACATAAGTTCTGGGATCAAACTCAGGTTGTCAGACTTGCTTGTCAAATACTTTTACCTGCTGAGCTATCTTGCTAGTCATGGAAAGTACTTTTAAATATATTCAGGGTTGGCTGGGTTCAAAGTTGTACTGGTTGTTGCGTTCACGATCTCAATGTAATTGTGAAAAACCTCATTTGGGATGACCTTTAGTAGGTATGAATCTAAAAGCCCCAGGGTCCCAGTTGGAACTATGCAATGTCTAATTCTCAGTAGACTTGGGGCAATACTGAGGGAAAACAAATATTTCAATCTGAACCAAACAACTCATAGTTTTTTAACATTTTCCATAAAGATTTCTCTTTTTTCTTTTGTGCTGTGACTGACAGAATTAAGGACCTCAGGCTGTTGGACTAAGTGCCAGAGTTTCTCGCAGGCTATGAGATGGAGTGGTTTGACTGTCATGGAGTCTCATAGGACAGTCATAGCATGTTAGCTAGCTCCCATCAGAAAGCAAGAGAGAGGAAGAAAGGAGTGGTAAGCAGGTTGGGCATCAGGATCTATTTTGTAGCTAATCTTGGATGTGCCAGCCTGATATTTTGGCCATATTCTATTTATTAAAAGAAAATCAGGGAACAGAGAGATGGCTCAGCAGTTAAGAGCACTGGCTGGTCTTGGCAGAGGACCGGAGCTTTGGGTCAGTCCCAGCACCAAAATAGCAGCTAACAACCATCTGTAACAGCAGTTCCAGGGGATTGGACACATACTCTGGCTTTGTATACCAGGCACACGTGGTAACTTACATACATTCAGGTAAAGATTTAATGTAAATTTAAAGAAAATCAAGGGGGGAGCACTATATAAAATATGACTACTGAGATGGGGATCTTGTAATGCTAGCCTGGAACTGGGCAGATCTGGGAATCCTCGTGGCAGTTCCCCTCCAAAGTGCTCCCACATCTGGTCCCATGATCATTTCTGATACTTGGGGTGGTTCTCTGATATTCTTATGTTATGGTTTTTAGTGCATATTCACAGGACTCCAGTTAGAAGTTCATCAGTAAATTCTTCTATGTCTCTCTCCAATGCATGACGAGAGCCACAAACTACTTGGAAAGGACATGTGTTGTTGACAAGTTGTAAAAAGCCTTTACCTTCTTTGGCACCTGAACTACAACTCCAAGCCCAAGAGAATTCTTTTTTTTTTTTTTTTTTAATTTTTTAAATTAATTTTTATTATTTCTGTGTGTGTACTGATGTATCTGTTCTGCACTGCACGTTCGTTTGTCCCACGCTGTCGTTGCAAGTCCGCGGAGGTCCAGAAGAGGGTGCGCGATATCCCCTGGAACGTGGAGTTCTCCTGGAATTGGAGTTACAGACGGTTCCAACTGCCATGTGGGTGCTGGGGATCGAACCCGGGTCCTCTGCAAGAGCGGTCAGTGCTCTTAACCGCTAGGCCATCTCTCCAGCCCCGCCCAAGAGAATTCTTAAGGAATCAACATTCTTCACTCACCAAATGAAAAGCCAGTTAGAACCTAGATCTTGGATTAAGCCTTAAGGGACTTGTAGCTCAAAACTAATGTAAGGTATTAGAGGATATATGTCTTCCTAGAAAGAAAAAGTGGCTCACCACACAGTGCAAATACCTGTGATAAGTCAAAATGTAAAGAAGATATGGAACAAGCCGGGCATGGTGGACAGACGCCTTTAATCTAGCAACTTGGGAGGCAGAGGCAGGCGGATCTTTGCTGAGTTCAAGGCCAAGCCTGGTCTACAGAGTGGTTAGGCTACTACAGGAGGAACCCTGTCCTTGAAAAGACAAAAAAAAAAAAACAAAAAAAAAAAAAAAAAAAAAAAATACAAGCCATGATCATAGGCGATAGGGTATTTATCTGTAGACACGTTAAGACCATAGACACAAGCAGTAAGGCACAGGGTATTTCAGCAACGACAAAAGAGCAGCGCTTGCCACTTTGTGTTGTTTTTTCTATTTTAAGGCTTTTATTATTCAGAAATTGGATATTTATTAAGACTTTTTGGCTCTAAATGAGTTCCTGGGGTAAAGTTTCTAACTTTGTTTGCTATTTTAAAAAGCAAAATTTTTAAAAATCTTTATTATTTTATGTGGTTGAGGATTTTGTGTGTATTAGTATGTATGCAAGTGCTCCCACATCTGGAACAGGAATTACAAATGGTTGTTGCAGCGATGTCGGTGCTAGGAAAGAAGCTGGGTCCTCAGCAACAACATCAGTGCTCTTAACCACTAAGCCATTTTATTCTAGCCCCCCTTTTTTTTGGGGGGGGTCTTTTGAGAGAGGAATCTCCTGCAACAGCCCCAGCATGTCCGAAACTCTCTATTAAGACCACTCTGGCCTTGAACTCACAGAACCACCTGCACACTGCCTCTGCCTACCTGAGTGCTGGGATTAAAGGCATGAGCCACCACACTGGCTCAAGCATTTTTTAAAAGTAAGAGCTGGGGGGGCTGGAGAGATGGCTTCAGCGGTTAAGAGCACTGCTANAAAAAAAAAAAAAAAAAAAAAAAAAAAATGACAAAGCCATGATATAGGCTATAGGGTATTTATCTGTAGACACGTTAAGACCATGAGACACAAGCAGTAGCACAGGGTTTTCAGCAAGACAAAGAGCAGCGCTTGCCACTTTGTGTTGTTTTTTCTATTTTAAGGCTTTTATTATTCAGAAATTGGATATTTATTAAGACTTTTTGGCTCTAAATGAGTTCCTGGGGTAAAGTTTCTACTTTGTTTCTTTTTAAAAAATATTTTAAAAAATCTTTTATTATTTTATGTGTATGAGTATTTTGTGTGTATTAGTATGTATGCAAGTGCTCCCACATCTGGAACAGGAATTACAAATGGTTGTTAGCAGCGATGTCGGTGCTAGGAAAGAAGCTGGGTCCTCAGCAACAACAGTCAGTGCTCTTAACCACTAAGCCATTTTTCTAGCCCCCCCTTTTTTTGGGGGGGGTCTTTTTGAGAGAGGATCTCCCTGCAGCCCCAGCTGTCCTGAAACTCTCTATGTAGACCACTCTGGCCTTGAACTCACAGAACCACCTGCCTCTGCCTCCTGAGTGCTGGGATTAAAGGCATGAGCCACCACACCTGGCTCAAAGCATTTTTTAAAAAGTAAGAAGCTGGGGGGCTGGAGAGATGGCTCAGCGGTTAAGAGCACTGACTATTCTTACAGAGGACCTGGGTTCAATTCCCAGCACTCACATGGTGGCTAAGAACCGTTTTTGACTCCAGTTCCAGGGGAATCCTGTGGAGAGCAGGTGTGGCGAGGGTCCCAGGATGGCGCCCGAGACTTTAGCCAAGTCTTATGACTAACATCTGATTCCCTCCTACCTCTTAGTAAAGCCACATTCACCATTCGAGCTGTGCAGGTGCACCCTGTATACAAGATCAGGCCAGATGATACCAATAGACTGAGGCCACGCAACCTGGGCTGGGAAGGTGGATAAATAGAGAGACTTTCTAATAAAAAGACTTTCTAAATAGAGGGACTTTCTGGTCTTGAGAAGAGAAGCTTGGAAAAAGCAGAAAGCCTTGAGAAGGAAAAAAGATGTGAAGCCTTGAGAAGGAAAAAAAATGTGCCTGAATAATAAACCGCTTTGAGAAGAACCAGCGAGAGGTGCTTTGTTTCTGCGATTTCCTACAAGTGCTCCCTACAAGTGCTCCCTACAGAATCCGATGCCCTCTTCTGACCTCCGCGGCATTGCATGACATGGGTGCACCGACCTACATGCAGACAGTACATTTGTACACATAAAAAAAAAAAAATACATTAAAATTTTTCTTAAAAAAAGTAGAAGTTGGAGCTGAAGAGATGGCTCATCAGTTAAGAGCACCAACTGCTCTTGCAGAGGACCCGGGTTCAATTCTCAGCAACCACATGGTGGCTAAGAACCATCTTAAACTCCAGTTCCAGGGGAATATATGTCTGAAACACTCGCTATGTAGACCAGGCTGGCCTTGAACTCCTGGAGATTCACCTACCTCTGCCTCCTGAGTCACTGGAATTAAAGGTGTCCATGCCTGGCCAGAAATACAACCCCCCACCCCCACCCCCAGCTGAGAACCAAACCCCAGGGGCTTATGCTTAAGAAATATTTTTTAAAAAACAAACAAAAAATGAACGGAACTTTGGGGAATGCACTGAACTCATGATGTATTCCCAAGACAAAAGACTAAGGCCTGACTGCTTTTTTTTTTTTGTCTTTTCGAGACAGGGTCTCCCTGTAGCCCCAGCTGTCCTGGAATTCACTCTGTAGACCAGGCTGCCCTTGAACTCACAAAGATCCGCCTCTGCCTCCCAAGTGCTAGGATTAAAAGTGTGTGCCACCACGCCCGGCTATGGCAGAGTTATTTTTATTAGCATGTATTACCATGTATATAATATACTCTAATAATATTCAACCACTTACTAACTTTTCTTGTCCCTTTCTCCCTCAATCTCCTTTCTCTTTCCAAACAGTTCCTCTTCTACTTTCATGGGTTTTTGTCTTCATTTTCTTTTTTTTTTTTTTTTAATTTTATTTATTTTGTAAATCGGTTTATGAATGTACTGTCTGCATGGAGGTCTGTGGCACCCGAGTGTGCAATTGCCGCGGAGGTCAGAAAGAGGGTGTCGGATTCCCCTGGAACTGGAGTTCTCCTGGAATTTGGAGTTTCAGACGGTTCTTCGGCGCATGTGGGTGCTGGGGATGCAAAACCTGGGTCCTCTGTAAGAGCGTCAGCACTCTTAACTGCTAGGCCTCTCTCCAGCCCTTCATTTTTCATTTTTAAAAGTTTCCTTTTTGTTTTTATTAACTCATTTATTTTTTATTTTTTAAATATATTTTTTTTTGACTATTCAGTATTTTTTTTTTTTAAAATTTTTTTTTATTTTAATTTTTATCTGTGGTATGAAGTGTAATTGCTGCAGTAGGTGTGAATCCGTGTCCGTGCAATGCTGCGGAGGTCAGAAGGGTGTGGGATTCCCCCTGAGAACTGGATCTCCTGAATGGAGTTCAGACGGTTCTATCGCCAGCTGTGGGTGCTGGGGAATGGAACCGGGTCTTGTTGAAGAAGCGTCGGTGCTCTTAACCGACTAGGCATCTCTCACAGCCCTCCAGTTTTGTTTTTAAAATTTTATTTATTTTATGTGTATGAGTGTACCGTAGTGAATCTGTGTCCTGCAATGCTGCGGAGGTCAGAAGGTGTGGGATTCCCCTGGAACTGGATTTAAAGACGGTTCTTAATCGCCATGTGGGTGATGGGAATGGAACCCGGGTCCTTTGCAAGAGCAGTTGGTGCTCTTAACCACTGAGCCATCTCTCCAACCCCTCATTTATTTATTTTTATTTAATTTTTTTTGGTCTTTTTGAGACAGGGTCTCCCTGTAGTCCCAGCTGTCCTGGAACTCACTCTGTAGACCAGGCTGGCCTTGAACTCACAAAGATCCGCCTGCCTCTGCCTCCCAAGTGCTAGGATTAAAGGGGTGCGCCACCACGTCCGGCTTTGCCCCATTAATTTTTTATGTTTTCTTTTTGTAGGTAGAGAACAGAAGTTGACAATGGGTTTCTTTCTCTACTGCTTTTCTACCAATTTTTCCTTTTTTACACTATTTTATGTAACGTGCCTCTCCTTCCACCACAGTCCCAAGAATGCAACTCGTGTCTTTAGCTTGGTGGGAAGCACCTTTACCTGATAAGCAATCTCACCAACCCTTCTTTGTCCTTTTTTTTTGAGACAGGGTCTCCCTGTAGTCCCAGCTGGCCTGGAGCTTGCTCTGTAGACCAGGCTGGCCTTGAACTCACAGAGATCTGCCTCCCTCTGCCTCCTGAGTGTTGGGATTAAAGGTGTGCGCCACCATACCCGGCTCAAAGATGGTTCTTAGCCACCATGTGGGTGCTGGGAATCCAACCCTGATCCTCTGCAAGAGAAGTCAGTGCTCTAAACCACTGAACCATCTCTCTAGCCCTTTTGCCCTACTTTCTGAGACAGGGTCTTTCTCACTGAACTTAGTGCTTACCAGCTAATTTACTAGACTACCTGGCCAGTGACCTCTTGGGATCCACCTGTTTATCTCCCCAGAGCTACGGCTGCACAGCTATACCTCCACTTCCCATGTAAAACTCTGAACTCAAGTCCTCACACTTGTGGAGTAGGCACTTTACTAATGGAGCCATTTCCCCAACACCCTGTTGTTTTTTTCAAATCTATATTCCATATATGAGAAAAATATGGCTTTTTGAAAGATGGTCTCACAATGTAGCCCAGGTTGGTCTTGAACCAGGAATCCTGCTTTAGACTTCTTAATTAATCATTTTTTATTATTTTGTCACTAATCTCTGCTTCTACTGCAATCAGGCCTCACTTTGTTCCAGAGAAGTAGTATTTTCTTCATATAACAAAAGCACCATCTTCCTGTTATATATAGTGAGGCAGAGAACATTGGGAACAGACACCACTCATTAAGAAATATGTTTACGAAAGTCTAAAGTTGAAGGTCCCAGGTATGTCAGATCAGTCTCCTAACCTGCAAGACCATAATATTCAGACCCTTGTAACAATGGACTAATGATTAGTTTAAAGGAAGATAAGCTAGTCTTATCTTCAGACAGAAGAAAATGGAAGTTGGTGAAATTTTCAGATCCACTAAACTAGATTCTTAGCCATTGTCCATTTAAGTCCCCACAGAAACAAAGTAAAGGACGGGAGACAGCTTTACCTCCTGTGGATTTACGGCAGTTAAGACAGAAACTTCGTAAGACTGCCTCCCTGACTGCATGGTCACCAAGTGATGTGTCACATTAGGCACTGAATTCAGGGGACGTGGGGATCCTTCAGTAAGCACCTCTGTGAAACAACAGAAAAAAAAAAGGAGGGTGGGAAGTAAAAAGCTAGAAATTTTGATACAGGAGTTGACAATTTTCAATGTAACAATTTAGAATAATATGTTTTAAAGCTGTAACCTGGATTAAGGCAAAAGCTCCACACACAGGCAGATCAGAACCAGAGCCAGCCTTTCAAGTCATCAATAACTGATGCTGCTGGCCCGGTATGTCTATGTCAAGAACTTTTCAAGGGTACTCCTGGCTCCAAAGTTCATACTGAGTGTCCCTGCCTCCCTGTACTTGCTTCTTCGAGGCTGGCAAAGCGCTCCATGCAATTTCTCTACTTTCTGATTTGGTTTGCACCAGTATTGTTCATAAAACATTTTTACATTTTGGGTCTTGTAAGCACCATACAGAACTTACACAAACATAGTGACTTACACCCTAAACTGAGTAGGATAGAACAAATCTCACATTTAATAGATTTAATAGATCACTGGGATCACCAAGATCTTCTGGAAACAGTTTATAGATAAACCACTTAGCCCTCAAGGAAGTTTCTTCTAGAAGCTTTGTAGCTTAGTCTGCTCTTTTAGATTGTACTACAAAATTTAGTATTTGCTAATATAATTTCTTCAATTTACTCCATCTTGTTCTACACATTTATACTAAGTTTTAAACTTCTCAACTAGATTTTAAGTTCCCTATCTCCTACTTTTGTCTTTCCCATGGTGCCAGGCACATAGTAGGCACTGAATAAATGCATGCTGACCTCACCTGGTAAGTTTTTGAGAGAAGAGGCCTGGCCTGTGTAAGTTGGGTGAAATTTCTATACCAGAGGAGCAATTGTTTCCTAGATAGCCCTTTCTTTTATCCAGAAGATATGGCTTTTGAAGGTATGGAAAATTGCTTTATATCTCCTTTGTAAAACCTGGTTATGTTCTGTTTAAATGTTTTAAAAGTTAAGTTCTTCCATAACTGCAATAGGAAAGACAGAAATAGTTGGGCTAGGATGCTAAGGATTACAGATAATTTTCTTTTTTAAACTTTTCTCTTTATTCTTGTGTAAACATATTTAATTAATTAAAAAAAGCAAATTCACTTATCAACCCCAGAAAATAAATACAAATCCTACTAAATTATAACATAGTTACAAAAAATATTAAAACCTCCATTTTGGAGATAACTTATTATTAAAACCCTAGTTACAACTTGTTCCCCCCACCCAAAATAAAGCAAATTTAGAAGTTTTACCATCATCAACTCCCAGGATAGAATTGGTATTTGGTAGATTCAAGGTCTCTCCACCAAGGCTGGACTGGGAATTCATAGACACCAAATTTTTACTGGGTACCGAAGCTTCTTCAAGCAAACTACTGCCCACTAGTGGCTCAGCTGCATAGAGAATAGAATGTGAGAGATATTATAGTCAAGGCTGTACCTGGTCCTCCTCTCCCTTCACAAGGAAGCTGGCCATCTCTTTCAGAACTAAAGTTAATCTCTATCTTGCTTGGATGCCACTTCCTATTTTGCCAACTTTATGGTAATAAAAACAAACCTAGAAGGAGAAAGGTTGATCCTTAGGGATAATTAACTTTGCTTGTGATCAATATCTGAAGATGAACATATGAAATGAATGTATACATCCTTAGAAAGGAGTATTTAGAATTAAAATAATCAAATATAAAAGGGGCTATTAATTTTAAAGTAGGGCAAATGGTAGTCAAAAGTGCTAAGTAGGCTAGAGAGATGGCTCAGCAGTTAAGAACACTTAATTTTCTTCCAGAGGACACAGGTTCGATTTTCAGCACCTTCATGGCATCTAACAACCGTCTGTAATTCCAGATCCAGGGGATTTGACACCCTCTTCAGGCCTCTGCTGAGCATACTGTATGCACATGGTATACTTACATGCATGTAGGGAAAGCACTCATACACATTAAAGGCTTTAATTATCTGAAAATCTTTTATCTTCATGCCCCTCAAATCCTGGATAATAGACCAGCACTAGTTAATATCAAACTTACTAGGGGAATATTTACTTAATTTTTGTTTTCAGAGACAGGGTCTCATATAGCCCAGACTGGCCCAAAACTTGCTATGGAGCTGAGTATGGCCTTGAACTCTTGATCCTTCTACTTCCACCTCCCGAGTACTAACATTAAAGGCATGTGCCTGGATTTTTTTTGTTTGTTTGTTTGTATTTTTTTGAGACAGGGTCTCCCTTTAGTCCCAGCTGGCCTGGAGCTCACTCTGTAGACCAGTCTGGCTTTGAACTCACAGAGATCTGCCTGCCTCTGCCTCCCAAGTGCTAGCATTAAAGGCGTGCGCCACCATGCCCGGCTGTATTTTTTTTTTAAGTATATATACTTTCTTTTATTTCATTGTGCCTGGATTTTTTTTTGTTTCTTAAGATAGAGGTCTAACTATGGTGCCCAGATTGGTCTTGAACTCTTGGACTCAAATGATCCTCCTGTCTCAGCCTTCCAACTGGATCTACAGGTGCACTGCTAGAGAGATTGTTTACACACACACACACACACACACACACACACACACACACACACACACTTTGTGGTGTGCTTGCTAAGCAAGTATTTTACTACTGAGCTATATGTCCAGCCCTTACTGGAACTTTTAAAACTACACATTCTGGGATCTTACTGCTTACCTCATTTATCAAGTTCTATTGTGGGTGGGGAAAGGAACAAAAGCAACAAGAAAACTGATATTTCAAAAGCTTGAAGATGACTGTACTTATTGTACAGTTGTTTACAAACCCACGAACCCATCAAATGAGACCAAGTCTCTCCACCCAAAACCAAACGAGATCTCCAGAAAGCCCCACCATTGACTTGGCTGTTTGAAAATAGCCCTCTACTATCCCACATTTCTCACCAGTCTGCTGTTCTTGACTCCCAGCTGTTCCTAGCTGCAAGTGATGCTTTCTCATATGCACATTCCTGCTCCCACTCTGAGAGAAGGTCTTCCCGCAGACTTGGCACTGATGAGGTTTCTCTCCTGAAAAAGGAACCAGGTCAAGACAGGGAAGCCAAAAGATAGGTACATTTATGATGTCAAGCAAGTAGACAGAAGACCTAGTGAAGGCCAGAGAACAGTAAACCAAACCTGCAAAACTGTTGTCATACTACTTCCCTTCCCAGCCTGCCAACTTTCTATACATAGGTAAGGCAGAAAGTCTACACAAAAAGAGGGCTCAGCACACACACATATCAGCTTGCAATCCAAAGTCTTAAGGGCTTTCAAAACAGCCTGTTCAGTATGGCATCATGGCACATCACAAAAAAAAATATCTGCATACGTTTCCAAATTGTCTTCCATCAATCATTAGGATATATATTGATTTCAAGGATTCCCAATCCTACATTCTTAAAATGGTTCATGTCCTATTTCCTGTCAAGACTCATGGTCTTCAGCACTTACAATGATGATTCTTATAGCATAAATGACCTGAACTATCATGTCTGTCCATGGGTCCGAAACTCTCTTTCTACCCTCCCTGACAACCACATTCAAAACAAAGGTAAAAAAAAAATTTCATTCCCACAGGTAAAAAAAACTCATGTCTACAGGGGACTGGTAGGAATCACAAAGAAGTAACATAGAGAGCAACTCCCCATTAAAAGAAGTAGCTGTTACTCAGTTCTGGCCAATGATGTCATATGCAGATAAAGAAAATAGGCCTGGCTCGGTGTGGTGGCGCACGCCTTTAATCCAAGTACTCAGGAGGCAGAGGCAGGAGGATCTTTGTGAGTTCAAGGCCAGCCAGGTCTACAGAGTGAGTTCCAGGACAGCTGGGGCTACAGGGAAACCCTGTCTTGAAAATACCAAAAAAATAAGAAAGAAAAAAAAGAAAATAGGCCTTTAAAGAGAAGGCTAGAATTGAGGATTTTTTTTTGTCTTTTCGAGACAGGGTCTCCCTGTATCCCCAGTTGTCCTGGAACTCACTCTATAGACCAGGCTGGCCTTGAACTCACCAAGATCCACCTGCCTCTGCCTCCCGAGTGCTAGGATTACCAGGCTGAATTGAGGATTTTTTTTTTTTTTTTTTTTTTTGGTCTTTTCAAGACAGGGTCTCCCTGTAGCCCCAGCTGGCCTGGAACTCGCTCTGTAGACCAGGCTGGCCTTGAATTCACAAAGATAGGCCTGCCTCTGCCTCCATACCCAGCTTGAATTGAAGATTTTTAAATAAAATATCCTACCTCATAAATACCAAGAAACAAATTTATAATTTTTTTTGAACTTTTTTTAAAAATTTTATTTATTTCTGTATGTGTATGAATGTACTGTCTGCATGCAAGTTTGTGCACCTGTGTTGTGCAATGCCGTGGAGGTCAGAAGAGGGTGTTGGATTCCCCTGGAACTGGAGTTCTGGAATTGGAGTTTCAGACAGTTCTAGGCCGCCATGTGGGTGCTGGGGATTGAACCCAGGTCCTCTGTAAGAGCGGTCGGCACTCTTAACCGCTAGGCCATCTCTCCAGCCCCTAATTTTTTTTTTTTTTGAAGACATCATCTCCTGATAGCCCCAGGTGTTCTGGAACTCACTATGTAGCCCAGGCTGGCCTTGAATTCACAGAGATCCTCCTGCCTCTGCCTCTCAGAAGTGCTGGTATTAAAGGCATGTGGCACAATGCCCAGCTCCAATTTACAATTAATAAAAAGTATTATCCATCAATTTTCATTATCTTTAAGAATACAAAAGGACTATGACCTCTGTGGAGGGAAATCTGATATTACAGATGCATTTGCTCTTGGATCTAGCATCCCATTTCTAGAAGTCTGTCTCAAAGTTACAGTGGCAAAATGTGAAGTAACATGCACATAGGTCAGTTGCTACAACATTATTTTAAATGGTTAATGACTAAATAAACCCAAATATGTTATCAGAGAGAATAATAGAATAGTTATATGCCTTTGTCCCAGCACTTAGGAGATGAAGGGCAGAGGGATCAAAGGAAAAAAGGAGAGGCTAGAGAGATGAGTCAGTGGTTAAGACCACTTGTTCTTGCAGAGAACTCAGATTCAGTTCTCAGCACCCACATGGCAATTCATGACCATCTGTTAACTCCAGTTCCAGGGGATTTGTAGCCGTCTTCTGGCTTCTGTCCCACTAGGCATGCATATGGTACACCTACATCAATGCAAGCAAACACTCACCACATAAAATACATTTTGGTTTTTTTGGTTTTTTTTTTTAATTTTTTATGTGTATGAATGTACTGTCTGCATGCAGGTTTGTGCACCCGTGTCGTGCAATGCCGCAGAGGCCAGAAGAGGGTGTCAGATTCGCCTGGAACTGGAGTTCTCCTGGAATTGAAGTTTCAGACAGTTCTGGGCCGCCATGTGGGTGCTGGGGATCGAACCCGGGTCCTCTGTAAGAGCGGTCGGCGCTCTTAACCACTAAGCCATCTCTCCAGCCCGTTTTTTTTTCTTTCTTTTTTTGAGACAGGGTCTCCCTGTAGCCCCAACTATCCTGGAACTCACTATGTAGACCAGGCTGGTTTGAACTCCTGCCTCTGCCTTCTGAGTGCTAGGATTAAAGGTGTGCCCCATTACGCCCAGCAAAATACATTTTTTTTTTACAAAAGGTAAAAAGTACCAGGCCAGCTTAGGCTACAACAGTAAGTTCCCTTCTGCAACAACATGAGATCTCCATTTCTTTCTTTCCTTTTTTTTAAAATTATTTTTCTTTTTTAAAATTTATATTTTATGTGTATGAATATTTTGTCTGCATGTGAGTACACCAGGTGCAGGCCGGAAGAGCACATCAATCCCCTGGAACTGGAGTTATAGATGGTAGTTAGCCGCTATGTGGGTGCTGGAAATTGAACCTGGGTCCTCTGCAAGAGCAGCCAGTGCTCTTAACCACTGAGCCATCTCCCAGCACTCCCCCTTTTCTTTGTTTTAGATTTATTTTTATTTTTTGTTCTGTGTACATATGGGTTTATGTGTATACCTGTATGAGTACCTGCAGAGATCAGAGATACTGGATTCCACTGGAGCTGGAGTTACAGACTCAGGTCCTCTGAAACAGCAGTACCTGCTTAGTCACTGAGCCATCTCTCCAGGCCCACCCCAACCCCTTTGAGGTATTTTATTATTTTTTTTTAATTTAATTTTATTTATTTATGTATGTATATAAATGTACTGTCTGTATGCAGGTTTGTACACCGGTGTCGTGCAATGCCGCGGAGGTCAGAAGAGGGTCTCGGATTTCCCTGGAACTGGAGTTCTCCTGGAATTGGAGTTTCAGACGGTTTTCGACCGCCATGTGGGTGCTGGGGATCGAACCCGGGTCCTCTGTAAGAACGGTCGGCGCTCTTAACCGCTAGGCCATCTCTCCAGCCCCTTTGAGGTATTTTAGAGATAGCATCTTTACTCTTTAGCCCAGGCTAGCCTGTAATTCATGGCAATACTCTTACATCAGCCTCTTGAGTACCCGGGTAAGAGACCCCATCTTCAAAAAAGAAACAATAACAACAAAAATTCAGTTGCATTTCTATGCAGTAGCAATAAACAACCCAAAAATAAAGTGAAGGAAACAACTTAATTTGCACTGGTAGTATCAAACCCCCAATTCCTCATTTTGAAAGCTCACAATGAAAGCTAGGCATTGTGGTGCATGCCTATAATCCCAGCAACTTGGGAGGTAGAGTCAAGAGGATCAGAAGTTTGAGATCAATCTGAAGTGATAAGAGACCCTGTCACAAAACAAAACTGTTCGAGTCCTAATATATAACTATGAAATTCCCATCCCTGATTAACTACAGCTCTCCTAATCCCTCGCTCTCACTGAATTGCTTTGTTGTTTTCACCACTAATAATTTCTAGGTTCTCCTCTCCACTCTGGCTGCTTTGGCTTCCCTTGCCTTCTCATGGTCTGCCACTTCAGCAATCTCCTGATTCATTCTTGGATCACTGTCTACCCCAAGTTAACCTTTTCCTGGGATGTCTGCTCTATGAGCCACTCTCTTTAGTGTCCAGTTTTTACATTGTTGAGTAGTATTTAAGAAAAGTCATGATATTTGAACAGGTTCACCCTAAAGTTCTGCCATTTATTCTTAGTTGTGCACTTAAAGCTACTTCTCAATCATTTTATTCACTCTGAGTTTATTCAATCAACAAATTACTACCATTAGTGGGTAATTTTCCTATCTCTTATAGGTTACTTGACAGCGTCCTTTTAAGATTAACCAATAGTTCTTCCAACACTTTTCTCACTGCTTTTCCTAAACATACCAACCAGTTTGACATGGAAGCAGCCACTTTTCCTCCTTATCTTTATAACCATGATTCTTTTTTTTTTTTTTTTTTTTTTGGTCTTTTTGAGAACAGGGTCTCCTCCCTTTAGTCCCAGCTGGCCTGGAACTCACTCTGTAGAGGAGGCTGGCCTTGAACTCACAGAGATCTGCCTGCCTCCACCTCCTGAGTGCTGAGATTAAAGGTGTGTACCACCATCCCCAGCACTAAAGACTGTTCTTAGATGGCATGTGGGTGTTGAACCCAGGTCCTCTGCAAGAGCAGTCAATGCTCCCAACCGCTGAGGCATCTCTCCAGTCCCATAACCACGATTCTTGAATCAATATTCTTCTGTTGCCTCTGCTTCCATATTACTTTACATTTAATTAACTAAGGGGTTGGACAGATATTTCCACTTAGCTTCTTTCACTGTTGGCTGCACTAAGAGTCCTCCTCTCTTCCTGTTTCAGTTTAGGGATGTGTATCATTGCCAGATCAATCTGAAGTAAACTGATTTCTCATGAGGCTGCTCCTTCAGAAGTCACAACTCTTTTTCCATCATTCCGGGCCTTTACTAAGCAACCTTACCATTATGGTTTTAATGTAATTTATCAAGTTTCATAGGAATTAATTTCAACAACTACAGATATTTTCTCTGAGCTGTACCTAATATTTATTTATTTTTCTTCCTTTTGAAAAGGTCTCACTATGTACCCTAGGTTGGCCTTAAAACACAATCTTTGGGCCGGATGTGGTGGTGCACACCTTTAATCCTAGCACTTGGGAGGCAGAGGCAGGCGGATCTTTGTGAGTTCAAGGCCAGCCTGGTCTACAAAGTGAGTTCCAGGACAGCTGGGGCTACAGGGAAACCCTGTCTCAAAAGGACCAAAAACAGAAACAAAAACAAAAAACCCCACAATCTTCTTGCCCCCACCTCCTCAGTGCTGACTTCTTTTTGGGAAGATGAGAAAGACAGACAGGAGATAAGTACCACTTTAGCTTTTTCTATTACACTTCAAGGTCTAGATGCTATAGAATATTATCAGAAATTCTGAAAGACTTTACCAGGGAAGAATAGGTCATCTGCATACAATGAACAAGTTCAAAGAATTATATGGAAGAATCCAAAACAGAAAGTGGGTCACTAGGTCTTTCTCTACTTCTACACTGCTGGCTATCAAAAAGTTCTAATGGCCAAAGGCAGTTTCTGCTAGAAAACTAACTGAAGCAAGATTGGCAGTGCCTGCTCAGATGGCAGCAAGGTCACATGTGCTGCTACCCTTAATATCAATCTTCTCACTTTGTTCTTGATTTTTGAAATCCTCTCCTAGGGGAATGAAAATGTCAATACAGGATCCATATTTGATATAATCTGTAAAGGATCTAGCAGAGATCTCAGAAAAAGCTCTAGACTGGAAAATAATGTCAGTAAATCTGATGAAAACAGATTTCTCATTGGTTAGAAGGCCTTCTGAATATAATTATTAAGGGCTTTGATCTCTCATTCTTGAGAACCATCATTACCTTTAGAGTGGATATTTTGTTTCTTTTTAGATTACTACATACCATCTTCCCACCCTTTTGTCTCTTACTATATTTGAAATCTATGAATGGCACAAATTCTAATACCTGAATGAACTACCAGATGTTTTCGAAGGCTTGAATACTCAGCAAAGGAACGGCCACATCCTTGAGCTTCACAAAGGAAAGGCTTCTCTCCTAGAGACAGAAAATAAGGACTCAATATTCTGATAAATTATTATCTGTACTCTTTTCTCATTAATTTTTTAAAAAATTTATTTTTATTTTATGTGTATGAGTGTTACACCTCCATCTATGTGTAAGTCCACCCACATTGTGCAGAGCCTGCAGAGGACAGAGAGGATGTAGGATCCCCTGGAACTGGAGTAACAGATAGTTGTTAGCCATCAAGGTGGGTGCTGGGATTCAAACCCAGGTCTTCTGCAAGAGAAGTCAGAAGTCAGTGCTCTTAATTGCAGAGCTATCTCTCTAGCTTCTCTCTCATCATTAATTTTGTTCTGTTTTTCATGACTTATTCTAGTTTCCTTAACTTATGTTATATAATTTCAACTGGGCTACTGTGCTGGATAGCTTTCAACTTGACACACTTGGGTTGAGGGAGCCTCAGTTGGGGAACTGCCTCCATTGGAATGGCCTGTGGCCATGTATGTGGAGTATTTTCTTGATTGTTGAATAATGTGGGAGGGCCCAGCCTACTATGGGTGGTGCCACCCCTGGGCAGGTTGCTGTGTGTTGTATAAAAAGCAGGCTGACACTTGGGAGGCATAGGCAGGCAGATCTTTGTGAGTTCAAAGCCAGCCTGGTCTATAGAGTTCCAGGACAGCTGGGGCTACAGGGAGACACTATCTGGAAAAGACCAAAAAAAAAACAAACAAACAAACAAACAAACAAACAAAAGGCAGGCTGAAAGCAGGGTGTGGTAGCACACGTCTTTAATCCTAGCACTTGGGAGGTAGAGGCAGGCGGATCTCTATGAGTTCAAGGCCAGCCTGGTCTACAGAGCAAGCTCTAGGCCAGCTGGAACTAAAAAGGGAGACCCTGTCTCAAAAAGATGAAAGAAAAAAAAAAAGTGAAGCCCAAGCTGAAACTACAATTTTTAGCTTTAGCTATCTCACCCTTTCTAATGATATTGAGATTAACAGTGTGGGCTGTGGTGCAGCTCAGTGGTCTAGTGCTTTCCTAGTAAGCTTGAGGTCCTGGTTCAACCTTTAGCACCACAAAAACAGGAAGGAAGGGAGAGAGGGAAGAAGAAGGAAAGAGAGGGAAGGAGAAAGACAAATTAGGGGAAAAATCAGGTCATATTTTGAAGAGAGTTTTTTTTTGTCTTTTTGATTGAGGCAGGGTCTCTCAGTAGCCCCAGCTAGCCTGGAACTCAATATGTAGACCAGGCTGGCCTTGAACTTACAAAGATACTTCTGCCTGGGCCTCCCGAGTGCTGGGATTAAAGGCGTGTTGCCACCATGCCCAGGCAATTTTTCTATTTTTTATTTAAATTTCTTTCTTGAGGTAAGTACAATTTACTGTTTCCAGAAAGCTGAAAAGAGAACTATTCTAACCCAAACATATTCAGAGCTTATGTCAATTTAGAAAATCTGCAGTTTGGGCTACACTTTCGTTTGAGATAAAGTCTCATTATATAGCCCTGGCTAGCCTAGAATGCACTATGAACACTAGGGTAGCATTGAACTCAGAGAGAGCTGCCTGCCTTTGCCTCCCAAGTGCATAGATTACAGGCATATACCACCACACCTGGCTTTGGGCTTCACTTTTAAAATGCCTTTTAATTGTATTTACCGTCATTTTAACAATACAAAAATGAACAAAGAGATGAAGAAACTGGCAAGGAAGTTACCCATTCTTACATGGTCATCTGGGGTCAGTGATTATGCTTTTGCAAGAACATAACCTTGACAAGTGGCTCACAAAAGGCCCTCTAAGGACCCAGGTTTGATTCCCAGCACCCATATGGTGGCTAAGAACCATCTTTAACTCCAGTTCCAGGGGAATCCGACGCCCTCTTCTGACCTCCGCAGCAATGCACGACCGGTGCACCAACCTACATGCAGACAGTACACTCATACACATTAAAAAAAAAAAAAAAAAAAAAGACCCTCTCAAAAATCTTAGATGAAAAGTAAAGAAATCTTTGTTTTATGCTTTGATACTGGCATACTGTATAACTTTCCATTTTATTTTTCTTGTGAGGCTTTAACAAGAAAACAAGCACCTCAGGTTTGTAGTTTTTCCTTCCCTCATTTAGTGCTCTGTAAGGTTTGTATGACCTAATAAATGGTACTAAGTAAACTATAATGACACAAAGCTCAGAGAGATTCAAAGACTGATTTTGTCCATGTTTCCTCGTACCACTGCTAACTAAGAAGGTCTTACATTTCTTCCTACAAGTCAGACTCTTGGAGGCAGAAATGGAACACTGTACAGATGAAGTAGGACAGAAGTTACTAATAATGAACTAAAACTACCATGAGGCAATGAAATTAAGAAAAATCTTTTTTTTTTTGGTCTTTTCGAGACAGGGTCTCCCTGTAGTCTCAGCTGTTCTGGAACTCACTCTGTAGACCAGGCTGGCCTTGAACTCACAAAGATCCGCCTGCCTCTGCCTCCCAAGTGCTAGGATTAAAGGCATGTGCCACCATACCCGGCAGAAAATCTTATTTTAAGAGTCTAGCAACAACCTCACTTACTCCTCCTGAGTCTTTCATAAGCATACGCAAATAAGAGCAGAGCCAAGGAGACTGCCAAAGGGATTGCAGAGCTACACACACCTGTGTGGATGCGAAGGTGGTTCTTCAGGTTTCCTGCTGTAGTGAACTGCTTACCACACCCAGACTCATGGCACATAAAGGGCTTCTCCCCATTGTGTGTCCTCATGTGCACCTTCAGCCTCTGTAACACATAGAAGCTTTTCCCACAGCCTTCTGCAGGGCAGATGAAGGACCGATCATTTCTGAAACAATAATGATATATGCAATCTCTGAGAATATTCTTTGCTAGTGATGATCAGTCAAAATTCTTATTTACTCTCAAGGCAGTCAGTAAATCCCAAACCTAGATATATCAAAATAACCTGGGGAGTTATAAATGCCCAGTCCCACCCCAAGTATAATATTAATTGCATAGATTTAGACAATGGGCTACGCTTACATATTATTTTTTAAATTATTAAAGAAATTACAATTTATAACAAGACAAGAATTTTTGCTCTTTAAGATATACAGGTCCTCCCAGCACTCGGGAGGCAGAGGCAGGCGGATCTCTGGGAGTTCAAGGCCAGCCTGGTCTATAGAGAAAACTCCAGCCTAGCTGGGACTAAAGGGAGACCCTGTCTCAAAAAGCCAAAAGAAAAAAAGAAAAAAAAAAAAGATATGGGGCTGGAGAGACCTGGGTTCGATTCCCAGCACCCACATGGGGGCTTAAGAACTGTCTTTAAGCCAGGTGTGGTGGTGCACACCTTTAATCCTAACACTCGGGAGGCAGAGGCAGGCGAATCTCTGAGTTCAAAGCCAGCCCAGTCTACAGAGTAAGTTCCAGGCTAGCTTGGGCTATAGGGAGACTCTGTCTCAAAAAAATAAATAAATAAATACAGGTCCTAGGCTGGGCACTCAGGAGGCAGAAGCAAGCGGATCTCTGTGAGTTCAAGGCCAGCCTGGTCTAAAAAGGGAGTTCCAGGCCAGCTGTCTAAAAAAGACAAAAAAAAAAAAAAAAAAGATATACAGGTCCTGGAGCTGGAGAGATGGCTAAGTGGTTAAGAGCACTCACTGCCTTAACTCATGTTCTTGCAAAGGCCCATTTTAATTCCCAGAACCCACACAGTAGGTAATAACCATATGTAACTCCAGTTTTAGGGGATCTGATACCCTCTTCTGATCTCTGTGGGCATTGCACAACATGGGTGTACTTACACACATGCAGGCAATACACTGATACATATAAAACAAAAATAATTTTAAAAATCAAAGAAAAAAGATATACAGGTGCTGGGCTGGCATGGTGGCACATCCATTAAGCCTAGCACTCACAGGTGAGGCAGAGACAGACAGATCTGAGTTTGAGGTCAGCCTGATCTTCACAGGGAGTCCCAAGACAGTCACAGTTACATAGTAAGACTTTGTCTTTAAAAAACAATGAAAGAAAGCTGGGTGTGGTGGTGCACGCCTTTAATCCCAGCACTTGGGAGACAGAGGCAGGTGGAGCTCTGTAAGTTCAAGGCCAGCCTGGTCTATAGAGTGAGCTCCAGGCCAGCTGGGGCTACAGGGAGACCCTGTCTCAAAAAGCAAAACAAAACAAAACAAAAAACAATGAAAGTGGGGCTAGAGAGATAGGTCAGTAGTTAAGAGCACTGGCTGCTCTTGTAGAAGACTTGGGTTCTTATCTCAGCACCTACAGGGTGGCTAACACCCATCCAGTTCCAGGGCATCTGACACCCTCTTATGTCCTCTGCAGGCACCGCACAACACAGGTGCACTTACACACATGCAGGTATAATACTCATACACATAATATAAAAATAAAAAAATTGCCAGGCATGGTGGCGCACACCTTTAATCCTAGCACCCGGGAGGCAGAGGCAGGCAGATCTTTGTGAGTTCAAGGCCAGCCTGGTCTACAGAGTGAGTTCCAGGACAGCTGGGACTACAGGGAGACCCTGTCTCAAAAAGACCAAAAAAAAAAAAATTTAACTAAAAAAAAACAAACAAAAAAACCCCCAAAGATATAGACAGGTGCAGTGTCTAATTTAAATATTTAATAGAAATGAGGTAATGAGAGGTGGAAAGAGAAGGAATGGGAGTTTAAGCCATCCTTGTCTACAGAGCAAGATTGAGTCCAGCCTGGCCTACGTGCCTTAAGGGTCTTTTTGAGACAGGGTCTGCCTGGTAGCCCCAGCTGTCCTGGAATTCGCTCTGTAGACCAGGCTGGCCTTGAACTCACAAAGATCCGCTTGCCTCTGCCTCCCAGGTGCTAGGATTAAAGGCGTGCGCCACCTGGCCCAGCTGAGATCTTGGTTTTTTAGACAAGGTTTTGCTATATGTTGCCCAGGTTGACCTCACACATGTGATCCTCCTGCCAGCCTCCCAAGTACTAGGATTATAGGTATATACCATCATATCTGACTGGGGGTGTGTGTGGGGGGAAGACCTCTTAGCCAGCATTTCTTTAGTTTGTACATTCGGAGGACAAGTTCCTCTAGAAGACATTCTTAAGCTCCAAATAGAAGATTTCAGATTTGCTCACCGATGAGTTTTGAGGTGGTACTTGTAGTGAGCTGGCCATACAAAGGTTCGGTCACAGCCTTCAACTGTGCACTTGAGCTTCTTTTCCACTTGAGGAAGGGACCCAGAATCTTTGGGCTGCCCATCACCAGAACCAAGGTGAACATTTTCTCCTGTAACAGAGTTACATATTTATGATTCAGGAAAGGATCCTGTGCAGATACTTAGATTCAAACAATAAAGCTCTTATATTTCATTCCTAGTGACCATTAGTCAGAGATGTCTGTCTTTCCTATGGACATGAAAGTATTCTACATCCTCATCCCTTTATGCTATAGAACTATCCACAGCTATCATGCTTTATTTCAAAAAACTAGGTTTCTGACAAATGTGGAAATATAAAAATTGGCTTCCAGCCAGGTATAGAGGCACATGACTTTAATTTCAGCCCAAAGGAGGTAGAAACAGGAGGATATCTGTGAGATAGAGGCCAGTCTGGTCTATATAGCAAGTTCCAGCCAGAGATACAAGGAGAGCTGTCTCCATGGGTTCCTTTCTCATTCTTCTCATTATTTCATAAAGCACAATTAAAACTTATTTTTTCAGAGCCAGGTATGAGTGCATGCCTGTAATCCTGGCATTTAGGAGGTGGAGGCAGGAAGATCAAGAATTTCAAGTTCATTCTTGGTTATGTAGTCTCAATAAACCCTACATCCTACCAAAAAACAACAAAAAACAAACAAACAACAACCACAAAACCCTCCAAAAGACCAAAGCACATTTCTATCACATATGACATTCATGGATTTCTGTCCTATGAAATCAGTTTGGTCATTTATTATCATATTATCATTTAAAGAGTAAGAATGACCTTCTAATTCGCTATATCACCCCTATTTAGGTATAAAATATTTAAAGTACAAAATTCAGATGATTTTTACAGTTTTAACCAAAGTTTCATTTAAAAAAAAAAAAAAAAAA
>VZQC01008909.1:1069468-1087426 GCA_009823505.1 Rhizomys pruinosus
AAAAAAAAAAAAAAAAAAAAAAAGCATCTATTGACATGCTGTTCCATATAGAATAAAAGGAGGCAAGGAGAGATAAACAATACCTCCATTAAACTTAAATAAAATCAGGGAATGACAGCATGCCTGTCGTAGTAGGCTGAGGCAGGAAAATCAAGAGTGTGAGACCAGCCTGGGCTACATAGTGAGACCCTATCTCAGGGAAAAAACAAGCTAAGAAAAAATACTACTGGTATAGTTGCAATAAAATGAATACATAATGGATGGACTGTGAAGGTAGTTTAGTTGGCAATATGTTTGCCTAACATGCACAAAGCCCTGAGTTCATTTTCTAGTACTGCATAAAATGGAGCATGGCAGCACATACTTGTAATCTTGGCATTCCATAGTAAATGCAAGAGGATCAGAATTTCAAGGTCATCTTTGGCTACACAGAGAATGTCAGCCTGGTCAGCCTGGGTTACATGGGATCCTGGCTTAAAAAAAAAAAAAAAAGGAAAGAAGGGGGATAGTAGAATAGATTATATGATATGAAGGGGAGTAGAATAATGGAGGAGGTTGAGGTGGGAGGTAAGAGTAGAGAAGGAACTGGGGAGGGGGCTATAACATTAAGGATGTTGGAAACGCCATATGTAAACCCACTATTTTATAAGCTTCCTAAATGTATATTCATATAAAAGAGTTTAATTGGAGTTACCCTACACAGGGGATAATGCTCCTCCCAGAAACCATTCATAGCCAGCCAAATGAAAAGCCCCAGTGCAAGGTGTGGGATATGTCCCCTTAAGTTGTTCATAAGAGGTGGCCCAGAAACCTCAAAACAATACAGGCTATTGCCACTGCTCTTGACTGTCCATCAAAACTTGGTAAGACCCTATTACTGAAGATACCATACACTTTGGTCATAGTACCTGGAAAAATCAAGTTCTGACCAGGAATCTTCCTCTATGCTAAGTAGAGTTCATAGTAATAGAAGGTGTTAGTAGGCTGCTGGGAAAAAAGTCATCAACAGTGTTACTCAGTTGTGAATTACAATAACGACCTTGGTGGCAAGGTGTGCCCATAGATGCAACAGTGGCATGAATGGGGATAACCAACTATTTTATCACTGGACTTAAGTCTACTCCACAGGAAGAAACTCATGCTTGGTACTATAAATCTGGTTAGAGAGCTCATAGGCCACCTGAGGTGCACTAACTTACTATTATTTTGCTAAATGGATACAGTATCAAACTGCCTTCTAAATTTGTACCTCTATACTCAATCTATTAGTGGAGCTCTCAGTCCTCATCAGAGAAGTTGCTTTGTGTAGTGGATGGTGGTTAATGCAGAAACTCACAATGATCAAAGTAGAAAGAGTAAGTGTCAGTGGAGTGTTATGCCACAAATGGAACATCTATATCACTCCCTCTACAAAGGCTTAGAGACTAAGAAGAGGGTATGGGTCAGAGAGGACTAGAGTGAGACAGTGTCTTTTGAATATGACAATATCACAACACTCATCAATTTACAGTACCTATGGTTGTTTGCACAAGACCTTCACACAATCAAGTTGGTCAACAACATTCTAGCATGGAGAGAAGGCTCATGAACACCTACCCATAACTAAGGAGTCACTGCTACAGATAGCTGATGCCTTCTGGAAGAGGGAGAGTCCATGTTCCTTAAGGGTGTGGACTCTGGTAGGTCAACCATGTTCCAGTGGATGGCCCCACACTCATGAATATACAGGTAGCACAAATTTAATGTTAGGTTATTTAAAAAAAAAAAAAGGATATGAGGGCTGGAGAGATGGCTCAGTGGTTAAGAGCACTGACTGCTCATACAGAGGACCCGGGTTCGATTCTCAGCACCCACATGGTGGCTAAGAACCATCTTTAACTCCAGTTCCAGGGGAATCTGATGCCCTCTTCTGACCTCTGTGGCATTGCACCACATGGGTGCACCAATCTATATGCAGACAGTACACTCATACACATAAAGAAATAATAAATAAAATTTTAAAAAAGGATATGAATTTTGGAGGGCATGGGAAGATAGGAGTAAATCTGAAGGAGTTAAGTTAGGAGAAGAAGTTGGAGATGTATATGATCAAAAAACACTATAAAATTCCTAAAGTAGGGCTGGAGAGATAGCCTAGCGGTTAAGAGCACCTACTGCTCTTGCAGAGGACCCGGGTTTGATCCCCAGCACCCACATGGCGGCTGAGAACCGTCTGTAACTCCAATTCCAGGAGAACTCCAGTTCCAGGTGAATCCGAGACCTTCTTCTGACCTCTGAGGCATTGTATGAAACGGTTGCACAAACCTCCATGCAAAACACTACATTCATACACATACAAATATTTTTAAAAATTTAAAAATCCCTAAAGTATTAATAAAAATAGTATCTATAAAAAAGTGACCAAGCCAGGCATGGTGGCACACACCTTTAATCCCAGCACTCAGGAGGCAGAGGCAGAGGCAGAGGCAGACAGAGAGGCGAAGAGGCAGAAAGAGAGGTGGAGAGAGAGGCAGAGAGAGAGGAGGAGAGAGGCGGAGGAGAGGCGGAGAGGCAGAGGATCTCTGTGAGTTCAAGGCCAGCCTGGTCTACAGAGTGAGTTCCAGGCTACCTGGGGCTATAGGAAGACCCTGTCTCAAAAATACCAAAAAAACCCAACCAACCAAAAGGCAAGACTAAATCCATCCTCTTCATCATTGATGAGTGTATGCCAAAAAGTAAGGCAGATTTTTCACAAAACATAAACAAACAGGCATGGTGACATATGGTTGTAATCCCAGCTGCTCAAAAGTCTGAGCCAGGAAAATCACAAATTTGAGGCCAGCCTAGGAAATTCAGCAGGATGTTGTCTCAGAATAAAGTAAAAAAGGCTTATTGAGCCGGGCGTGGTGGCGCACACCTTTGATCCTAGCACTCTGGAGGAAGAGGCAGGCGGATCTTTGTGAGTTTAAGGCCAGCCTGGTCTACAGAGTGAGTTCCAGGACAGCTGGGGCTACAGGCAGACCCTGTCTCGAAAAGAACAAAAAAAAAGGCTTATTGGTAGCTCAGTAGAAAACTAAAATATGGGGCTGGAGAGATGGTTCAGAGGTTAAGAATGCTGACTACTCGTGCGAGGACCCAGGTTCAATCCCTAGCACCCACTTGGCGGCTAAGAACTGTCTTTAACTCCAGTTCCAGGGGAATCCGACACCCTCTTCTGAAATCCTCCAGCATTGCACGACGACAGAGGTATACCAACTTACATGCAGACAGTATATTCATACACATAAAAAAAAAATAAAAAAATAAAAAACAAAACTAAAAAAAACACACTAAAATATTTAATAAAAGCACATAATATGTTAGTGGGTAAAAAGCAGTATTAGGTTAATGTATATGTGTGTCATTGTCTTAAAATGTACATGTGTAGGCCGGGCGTGGTGGCGCACGCCTTTAATCCTAGCACTTGGGAGGCAGAGGCAGGTGGATCTTTGTGAGTTCAAGGCCAGCCTGGTCTACATAGTGAGTTCCAGGACAGCTGGGGCTACAGGGAGACCCTGTCTCAAAAAGACCCAAAAAAAAAAAAAAAAAAAAAAAGTGCATGTGTAACCAAAAAAAATCTTAAAATTTCAATATCTAAGTCTGTTAGAGCTGGGCATGATGGCAAAGGCTTTTAATCCTAGCTCTTGGAAGAGGCAGGCTACAGGGAAACCCTGTCTCAAAAACACACACACAAAAGTCTGTTAGACTTAAAAGATAGGGAATCTAAGCAAAATGGAACTGTGTTTTTGTCTTATATTTGGGCTGGTTTCATATTCAGGAACACAAGATATGTGTTGAGGTTGAAAGGTAACATATTTTGAGTAAGAAAAATATTCATACAATGCATTACTCAGTGTAAAGCTTATACCTAATTACTCAGAATCTTGTTTAATCTCTGGAACAACTCAAACCTATCTGATCACTATGTTCCCGAGAAAATATAAGGAAGGAAGGAAGGTTAGGGGCTAGGGAGATGTCTCAGTGACTAAGAGCATTTGCTGCTCTTCCAGAGGACCTGGGTTCAGCTCCCAGCACTCACACTGGGCTGCTTACAACTACCTGTAACTCCAAATCCAGGGGATCCAAAGTTGCATTCTGGCCTGCACGCACATGATACACATAAAATAATAAATAAATCTTAAAAAAAAAAAAAAAACTAAGAAAGGTTAAACTGTCCAAGGCAAGTAATCAACGTGGTTAACATCTGGATCCTAGGCCTCCATATAAGTTCCCTTCCTACTGTACTTCTATTTTTATTTTTTGGTCTTTTTGAGACAGGGTCTCCCTGTAGTCCCAGCTGTCCTGGAACTCACTCTGTAGACCAGGCTGGCCTTGAACTCACAAAGATCCGCCTGCCTCCCCGGTGATAGGATTAAAGTCGTGCACCACCACGCCCCGTTCCTACTGTACTTCTGACTAGCAAATATGGCACTATTTTCCAACTATGTGTGAAATACTGAAAAGTTTCAGGATCCATTTCAAGAAGAATCCTTCCAAATATGGTTTGAATATGCCAGGTGTAGTGGTGCATACCTTTAATCCCAACACTGGAGAGGCAGAGGCAAGCAGATGTCTGTGAAACTGAGGTCTACATAGCAAGTTCCGTGCCAACTGGGGCCAAGGGAGACTATCTCAAAAAACAAAGAAAAAACAATGGTTAAAATAGAAGTATTCCTGGCTGGAGAGATGGCCTAGTGGTTAAGAGTGCTGACTGCTCTTGCAGATGACCTGGGTTCAATCCCCAGCACCCACATGGCGGCTGAGAACTGTCTTTGACTCCAGTTCCAGGGGAATCTTGACACCCTCTTCTGACCTCTGCGGCATTGCACAACATGGGTGCACAAACCTACATGCAGACAGTACACTCATACACATTAAAAAAAAAAAGTATTATAAGCAGCACTATGATAAGTCACAAATGACCTAATTATTTGAAAATAAATAGAAGTGTGGAATTTTCTGTGGAGTTAATGTTTATAAAATTGGGATTTTTTTTAAAATTTTTTTTATTTATCTTTGTATGTGTATGAATGTACTGTCTGCATGCAGGTCTGTGCACCCGTGTCGTGCAATGCCACGGAGGTCAGAAGAGGGTCTTGGATTCCCCTGGAACTGGAGCTCTCCTGGAATTGGAGTCACAGATGGTTCTCAGCCGTCATGTGGGTGCTGGGGATCGAACCCGGGTCCTCTGCAAGCGGTCGGCGCTCTTAACTTGCTAGGCATCTCCAGTCCACATTGGGATATTTTAAACTATCTGTAAGACCTCTTGAGTGCTCTGTTAGAAATTATTAGCTTGTTTAATTTGAGATTAAGTCATGAACATACATCTTTTTTTTTTGTTGTTTTCTTTTATTTTTTTTATTTTTACAGGGTCATTTAACAAATAATGGGACACAGTTGTTTTTGCGATAACATTGACTGTTACTCACGTATGTCATACAATTAGTAATTGGTCGCATTTTTCAAGTATCTATGTCAAAATTTTGAACAACCCAAGGTCCCATATGCCAGTTGAGCCTACGAAGAAGCGTTGAATACCTCACAGGCATGTTGTCAGTCGGAGTCCAGACTATATTCCTGTAGTTCTCACGATTCACCCCTATCTTCTCCGCAGCCTTAGAATCTCACCCATGACTTCTCTTCCGCCAGTTTTTCCCTAGGTTTGGAAAGGGGCACAAGTGGGTGAGAAGAAAACAGTCTTAATTGCTTTTGGGTGTCTTTGGACTCTAGTCTTTCAGTGTTGTTGCCCTTCAGGGTTGACAGCTTATCAGTGATACCCTTTTTTTAGTTTCATACTAAAACGAACAACTATCGGATTGTACAGGATTTAAGCAGTCCAAATTATGTCAAAGCTAAGCTGTGAGCACAGAACATAGTTGGATGTATTTGCAATCCGCAAACTGTGGTTTTCTCTATAAAGGGTGACATGTCTTATTGTGGTTATAACATCTCTAACAACTAGAGGACCATAAGGTTTTTGTTGCTATCGCTTGCGTTATCTCCAAGGAGAGAGATTTTGGATTATATATAGACATGGCTGCCACTGTTGCACCAGTTCTACAGGCTGTTGGGTGTAGCTGATATTGATGGAGGAGTCTTGCTTTGTTTCAAGGGAGACAATATTTTGCGTGTATTGCTTTGTGCCTTTGGTATATCTCTCTAGAACTTTCAGAGGCCAGTTGTACGCTAGCACAGTGATGTCTCAAAACATTTTTCATGCTCACACAGGTCTTCGACAACAAGGGACTTACTGCCTTTCCCCTTGCATACTACCCCACTATAGGCAAAAGGCCTTTATAATTTGGGGGGGCGGATTTGAATCCCCTAAGCCCACCATCTCCTAGGCAGACTAATTATTGCTGATGTCAGAGCTTTCCTGTGTAAATATATCTTTGTTAATTACACCAATTAAACACTTACTATTGAATTTGGTTGATAGATGAGACAACTCCTTTCATAGTTCCTATGCCTATCAGTCACTTAATACGTTATGCCTGTTTTATAGGAAATTACCACTGTAACAATTGGCTCTAGTTTACAGTTAGGGAGTGGTTTCATTACCATCATGTTTTTCTTTTTCCTATAAAGGGGAGAGGTAGGAAGGTTTCTCAGCATCTGGAAGGTAAACTTCATTAGGGTAGAAAATAATCTTAAGCATATTCTAGGATCATCTGAAAAAAAAAAACTCCAAACATTTATGAACTGACAGAAAATTTCAGTGATAGCCGGACGTAGTGGTGCATGCCTTCAATCCCAGCACTTGAGGCAGAGGCAGGTGAACTTCTGTGAGTTCAAGGCCAGCCTGGTCTACATTCCAGAATAGCTGAGGCAACAAGGAGACCATGTCTCAAAAAGAGAAAAAAAAAGATTTTAGTGATTAAATAATGATAATATTAAAATGTAGTAATAACTAACTTAATCATCACAGGTTAAAGAAAATACAGAGACCTAACCAAAAGGTATTAATGGGCCGGGCATGGTGGCGCACACCTTTAATCCTAGCACTTGGGAGGCAGAGGCAGGCGAATCTTTGTGAATTCAAGGCCAGCCTCGTTTACAGAGTGAGTTCCAGGAGAGATGGGGCTACGGTGAGACCCTGTCTCGAAAAGACCAAAAAACAAAACAAAACAAAACAAAACAAAACAAAACAAAACAAAACAAAAGGTATTAATGGATGTCATATTAGCAAAGGTTTGACTGGTATGGAATTGTTGTTTGGTTTTTTGTTTTTTTTTTTGGTCTTTTTGAGACAGGGTCTCCATGTAACCCCAGCTGTCCTGGAACTTGCTCTGTAGACTAGGCTGGCCTTGAACTTACAAAGATGCTACTCATGGTAATTTTATAATTAGCCAATTGGTTTTGTGGTACTGTTGCTTTTTTTGCTTTTGAGGCAAAAAAGTTCAGTGGTGAAGTGTTTGCCACGAAAGCATGACCCGAGCCGGATCCCCAGAACCCTAGTAAAACACAGAACAACCAGACCTGGTGGCACATGCTTGTAATTCTAGCACTGTGGAAGTTGACCTGTAGCCTCAGCGTGCAAATTATGTGTGTGCACACAAACACAATAAACAATACCAGAACAGCAATCAGCTAATTATAAAATTGCCATGAGTAGCATCTTAGTTTCAGCAAAATATCTGCCAGACTTAATACTAATTTTATAGTTTTATTAAAACCATTTTAACCTTAAATATTAAAAGTTTAAAAAAAATTAAAAACAATTCAAGATTAACCTCAGAAAGCTGGGCATGGTGGCGCACACCTTTAATCCCAGCACTCAGGAGGCAGAGGCAGGTGGATCTCTGTGAGTTCAAGGCCAGCCTGGTCTACATAGTGAGTTCCATGCCAGCTGGGGCTATAGGGAGACCCAGTCTCAAAAAGAAATCAACAAAACAAAACAACCATTAACTTCAGGATCTGTACTACATTTTCCCTTCTTTCAGATGGGGCTAAATATATAACCCAAGTTGACCTTGAAACTGCAATTCTCCTGCCTCAGCCTCCAGAATGCTGGGACTACAGGTTCATGGCACCATTCCCAGACCTTTGGGTTTTTTTTTTTAAAAGACTCTCTGTACATTACTTAAAAAGTTGAAAATTCAAAAAAAAAGAAACAAAAAGAAACAAAAAAGTTGAAAATTCAGGATACCAAGTTTAATTGATTTTGTACACAAAGCTGGCATGGCCAAGCTATTTTACAGAAAATAGGACAATGTAAGTATAGGTTTCCATTCTCATCAGTAAAATAGCTCAGATTATACACAACTCAAAATATAGCTATTGTCTTATCCCAAAATCTCTATACACAATACCAGAAAGGAAAATGCCACAGGAGCCTTACCACTGCTGCTTGTTTTTGCGTTCTTTGCCAACTGTGCACGAGTAGCAGCAATCAAACTGTCATGGGCCAACTCCTGAACCCGGAGGAACCATGGAATACTACTGTCTGTGCTCTCACTGGAGAGGAAATCATTCCCTGAATCCTCTGTTTCATCTTGTACAAATACCAAGTGCTCAGCTGAAGGGCCCAGACCTGGAAAAAAATAAGAAGATACAGAAAAGTTAGGCAACACGTAATCTTTTTATTCACCTTGGCCCAGAAACTATGTCCTTAATCAGTTATTCTAGATCTCTGCTTCTTACTTAAAGTTTTTGTTCTTATAAATGATTAAATTATCACTCTTCCATTCAGCCCACAGGCTCACTTAACCTGCCCCCTCATTTCAGAGGTAAAATGTTCCTTCCTGGCAACCAGGCCACCTACTGTTTGTAATATCCCAATCTTGTGCTTCAGTCATCCTCTCCTACATCCTTTAGTTACATTCTCTCTTATCCTATTCCTCTTTTATTGGCCAGCTTTTCTTTATAGTCTTTAAATGGATCCTAACTCGTCAAGTTTCTTTTTGGTTATTGGTTTGTTGTGTTTGAGACAGGGTCTCACTTTGTCCTCAAGCTTATCCTACAGCCTAAGCCTCCTGGGTACTGGGATTACAGTTGTGTACCACCATACCCTGATATACCCCCTTTTTTTTTTTTTTGGTCTTTTTGAGACAGGGTCTCCCTGTAGCCCCAGCTGACCTGGAACTTGCTATGTAGACCAGGCTGGCCTTGAACTCACAGAGATCCACCTGCCTTTGCCTCCCAAGTGCTGGGATTAAAGGCATGTGCCCCCACACCCAGCTCAGAGTCAAATTTCTGACTTGTGTATCCATTCACTCGCCTCTATTTACTCCCAATCTCTTTAATCCTGACCTCTACTCCCCAGTAACTATTATTCTTGCTAAAATCATCACATATACAATTTCCCTAGTCCATCCTAAAGTATTTGGAATCACTTAATATCCATTCTTTTATCTTATTTTTATTTGATGCATATGACTATTTTGTCTGTCTGTATGTATGTGCACCTTGTGTTTGCATGGTGCCCAGGAAATGGAATCAGATGGTTGTGAGCTGCCATGTGGGTTCTGCAAACCAATCCAGGGCCTTTGCAAGAGCAGCAAGTGCTCTTAACCACTGATCCATCTCTCCAGACCCTGGTGTCTATCTTTCCTTAAGATTTATTTTCATTTTATGAGTCTTGTAGCTACCTGTATGTATGTGCACACCCAAGGAGGACAGAAAAGGCATTGGATTCTCTGGAACTGGAGTTACGGGTTGTTGTCAGCTGCAGAAAGTGCTCCTAACTGCTGAGCTATCTCTCCAGACCCAACTATCTTAAAACATTTTTCTCCCTGAGCCTGGAGAGATGACTCAGTGGTTAAGAGCACTGACTGCACTTGCAGAGGACCCAGGTTTGATACCCAGTACCCACATGGCAGCTAGTAACTGTCCCTAATTTCAGTTCCAGTGGATCCAACACCCTCTTCTGACCTCCATAGGCTATGTGAAATGGGTGCACTTACACACATGCAGGAAATAAACTCATACACATAAAATAAATAAAATATTTAAAAAATGTTTCCTTCCTTGAGTTCCCACCCACCACTCTTCCAGTTCTCCTTGCTGCTCCGTTGTCCTCTTAAATGTTCCCCTTTTTCAGGGTCCTAGGCTTTCCTATGCTGCAAACTTCTCTGGAATCAAAGAATCCACAACATTTTTTCATGTTTCCTGAATATTGATGAGCACCCAAACCATCTATTAAGCAACAGACCTCTCTAGAACTCCTAAAGGATACCTCCTCCTCTAGGTGCCTCCAAAATCAAAACATCAACAGACATATATTGGAACTAATCATCTTCCCCCAATCCTGTTCTTCCTGCACCAACTATCCTGGTCAATGGCAACACATTAATTTCCCAAAAAAGGTATGTTTCAGTTGCCATGTGTGGTGGCACCCTATATCCCAGCATTTGGCAGTATGAAGAGAGAGATTCCAAATTCAAGACCAGTCAGTGCTTAGTCACCCATAACCAAGGAGCTTACTATTTTGATAAACAGCACCTAATACCCATGTAACACATGTTAGTATATAACCACTGTAGGAGTAGACAACAGTCTCATTTTGCAAACACAAAATCTGCTTTAGAGAACAGAGATACTTTTATGTAGTCAGCCAAAATGTGAAAGCAGACTTTTGGCAAAATTAATAACCAGCCATTTCAAAACTAAAACAAGAGAAGAAATGGTGAGTCATTCTAGAGTCCTCCCTCTTTCTTCATACATTCAACTGGTAATCAGATTATAGCAACTCTCTGAAGTAATCAAATAATAAGGCACCTTTAAATATGTCCCAGGCTGGAGAGATGGCCTAGTGGTTAAGAGCACTGACTGCTCTTGCAGAGGACCTGGGTTCGATCCCCAGCACTCACATGGCGGCTAAGAACCATCTTTAACTCCAGTTCCAGGGGAATCCAACACCCTCTTCTGACCTCCACGGCATTGAGCAACACAGGTGCACAAACCTACATGCAGACAGTACATTCATACACATAAAAAAATAAATAAAATTAAAAATAAATGTCCCATCTCTAACTTTTTTTCTCTTAAATATGAGTGCAGTTCAGAAAGGATTAAAGCATACCTGCTCTTGTTAGGTTAAGAAGAATAAAAGAAGTGTTGTCACTTGGCTGTAGATCTTGCAACAAGCTAGGAGACTCTGGGGTAGACAAAAACTCTGGGGACTTCTGTACAGTCTGAGCCCTTGTCTCTTCTCCGTCTGGGCCCACGTTCACCTGAAGGCTCCTCAAAACAGCTGAGGAAGGGACCTCCTTGGAGGAATTATTATGATTTGAAGTATCATCTAGTAAAGGAAAAATACCAAAGCTTTACAGAGCATTCATCTCTGAAGAGCTCATCATTTTGATACACAGCACCTAAGGCCCATTCAACTTCCCTTAGTTCTTAGCACCCTTACAAGAGCAAACAGCATTCTCATTTTTGCAAAGATGAAAACTGTCTCATAGAAGAACAGACATGGCTTTAATTTTTAGTGGCAATCAGCCAAAATGGGACTAACAAACTTTCTTGACACTATATATAACTAATAATTAGCTACTCACATTTGGAGACTATACAATTTAGGGTTTTTTTAAAAAAGAGTTTATTTCTATTTTATGTGTATAAATGTTTTGCCTCCATGTATGTAAGTATATCAAGTACATGCTTGGTGTTCATGGAGGCCAGAAAAGGGCATCAGATCCCTGGAAGTGAAGTGAAAAATGGGTGTTAGCCACCATGTGAGTGCTAGGAACCCAATGGAGTCCACTGAAAGAGCAGTAGGTGTTCTTAACTGTTGAGCCATCTCTCTAGCCTCCAACTTAGTTTTGTTGTTGTTGTTGTTGTTGTTACTGATTTGGGAGTAGGGAGGTTAGCCCTGGCTGGCCTGGAACTTTGGGAGATCTGCCTGCTTCTGCCTCCCAAATGCTGGGATTAAAACCATACACCATCATTTAGGGTTTTTTTTTTTTCCCTCTTTTTTCTTTTCTTGTTTTTGTTTTTTGAGACAGGGTCTTCCTGTAGCCCCAGCTGTCCTGGAACTCGATATGTAGACTGGGCTGGCCTCGAACTCACAAAGATCCACCTGTGTCTACCTCCCAAGTGCTGGGATTAATCATTTAGTATTTTTTTAAAGCCAAAAATTAGTATTACTTTCCCTTAAAAAAAAAAAAAATATATATATATACACACATAATAACTACTAATTCGGGGGCTGGAGAGACAGCTCAGCAGTTAAGAGCACTGACTGGTCTTGCAGAGGACCTGGGTTTGATTCCCAGTACCCACATGGTGGCTAACAACTGTCTGTAACTCCAGTTCCAGAGGATCCAATGCTCTCTTCTGAACTCCGAGGGCACTGTACAACCTGATGCTGGGATTAAAGGCATGCACCACCACCCCTAGCTTTATGCTTGTTTCTTAACCTGATAACTACAAGAACACTATGCTACAGGAATTACCACTCCCCACTATACAGCTGGGACTAAAGGGAGACCCTGTCTCAAAAATACACACATGCACACACAAAGCTGTTTGAGCTTGGTGTGTGTATTCCTTTAATTCCAGCACTCAGGAGGCAGGGGCAGGCAGATCTCTGTAAAGATGGTTCTTAGCCACCCTGTGGGTGCTGGGAATTGAACCCGGGTCCTCTGTAAGAGCAGTCAGTGCTCTTAACTGCTGAGCCATCCCTCTAGCCCCCTGCTTTGTACTTTTTTGAAACAGGGTCTCCCTTTAGTCCCAGCTATTCTGGAACTCACTCTGTAGACCAGACTGGCCTTGAACCCACAGAGATCCACCTGCCTCTGCCTCTGCCTCCCAAGTGCTGGGATTAAAGGCATGTGCCACCATGCCTGGCCTAAGCATTGTACTTTTTTGTAACCACCACAGGTCCCAACTAAAATTAAAACATGTGGGTTGGCAAGATCGCTCAGTGGGTAAAGCCACTTGCTGCCAAGTTTGATGACCTGAGTTAGATCTCCAGGACCCATATGGTAGAGAGAACTAACTTCCACAAGATGTCTTCTGACCTCCACAATGTAAAGTGGCATATGTACATGTACACTCATGCACACGCTAATTAAAAACAAAAATTTTAATTAAAAAGAAATCAAAGATTAATAAAAATATTACATTAAAAACTATTTTTAAAAGAGGGCTAGAGAGATGGCTTAGCAGTTAAGGGCACTGGCTGCTTTTGCAGAGGACCCAGGCTGGATTCCCAGCACCTATATGGCAGCTAACTCCAGTTCCAGGGGAATTCAATGACCCCCCCTTTTTTAAAATTTTTTTTTATTTTTTATGTGTATGAATGTACTGTCTGCATGTGGTTTGGGCACCCATATGGTGCAATGCTAAGGAGGTCAGAAGAGGGTGTCAGATTCCCCTGGAGCTGGAGTTCTGGAATTGGGAGTTACAGATGGTTCTCAAGTCGCCATGTGGGTGCTGGGGATCGAACCTGGGTCCTCTGCAAGAGCAATTGGTGCTCTTAACTGCTAGGCCATCTCTCTAGCCCCTCCTCCCCCTTTTTTTTGAGACAGGGTCTCCCTACAGCCCCAGCTGGCCTGGAACTCACTCTGTAGATCAGGCTGGCCTTGAATTCACAGAGATCCGCCTGCCTCTGCCTCTTGAGTGCTAGGATTAAAGACACACGCCACCATGCCTGGCTTAAAGATGGTTCTTAGCTGCCATGTAGGCGCTGGGAATCGAACCCAGGTCCTCTGCAAGAGCAGTCAGTGCTCTTAACCACTGAGCCATCTCTCCAGCCCCACACATAATTTTTTAAAAATTAAAAAAATGCATATGATGCATGAAATAATTTATATTGAAAGGGGAAGGAACTAAAATTACAAAGATAGGCGCAGATACAATACTATTTGTAATGTTATATTTCATGATCTGGTATGGAAGTAAATGAGTTTTCCTTTATTATCTACAACTTTTTGCATGTCTAAAATATTTTAGCCAGGTGTGGTAGCACATTCCTGTAATTCTGGTAGCACATTCCTGTAATCTCAGCACTTAGAAGGTAGAATCAGGAGGATCAGAAAGGAGTTTAAGACCACCAGTCCAGCCATACATTGAGTTAGAAGGCACCTGGTATTCATGAGATCCTGTCTCAAATATTTTTTTTAATTAAAAAAAATATTTTAAATCAAAAATTAAAAGAGCTCTGGAGGCTGAGGCAAGAACATGGAGAATTCAGGGCCAGGCTGGCCTATTTAGAAAGACCCTGTCTCAAAATAAAAAAGAAAAAAAAAAGCAAGAAACAACAAGGAAGAGCTAAGAGTGAAGCTCAGTGGTATTTCCTAGCAAACAAAAGGCCATAGGTTTGATCATTACACTGCAAAAACCACCACCAATAAAACCTAAAAGAAAGTAATATAAATGATTTTATTTTAATGTTTTCATTTTTTTGAGACAGAGTCTCCCTGTAGTCCCAGCTGGCCTAGAACTTGCTATGTACACCTGGCTGCCTCCATCTCAGAAACTTGCCTGCTTCTGCTTCTTGATTAAAGGCATGCACCAGCACATCCTGGCTATGATGATTTTTTTTTTTTTATTATATCTTGGCTACTGTGAATAATGTTTCAGTGAACATAATGGCACACATATCTTAACATACTAATTATTTCCTCAGGAGACAGACACACAAGGATAATTGCTATCTCATCTGGTAGTTCTAGTTTTTGAGAAATTCCTATACATTTTCCATAATAGCAACAGTGCACAAGAGTTCCTTTTTCTCCACATCTTTATCAGTATGTTTTATTTTTTGTGTTTTTATAGGACTATATGAAATAGTCATATATTGTTTCTGTTTTCATTTCCTTTATTATTGTTTAAATATTTATTCAATAAATTAAAATTCACATAGAAAATTCAGGAGAGTGAGGAACCTAACTAAACTAAGATTTATTAGCACTTGGAAGTTTTGTTTGTTTTGTTTTCTGAAGCAGGGTATCATTATGTAGCTGTGGTTGGCCTCAACTTGCTAAGGGGTATACATGCCTGTGCATATATGTAGGTCAGAAGAGAGTGTCAGATCCCTTGGAGCTAGAGTTACAGATGTTTAAGGGCTTGTTTTGTGAGTACTAGAATTTGAACTCTGGTCCCTATGGCTGCACAGCACTCACTCTTAACATCTGAGCCATCATTCCAGCCTAAGGAAAACTAAAGTAATGTTGAATGACTGAATATATCTGCCTTTCTTGAATCTTAAAAGATTTTTTTAAATTTTTTATTTATTTCTGTATGTGTATGGACGTACTGTCTGCATGCAAGTTTGTGCACCCGTGTCGTGCAATGCCGCGGAGGTCAGAAGAAGGTGTCGGACTCCCCTGGAACTGGAGTTCTCCTGGAATTGGAGTTTCAGACGGTTCTTGGCTGCCATGTGGGTGCTGGGGATGGAACCTGGGTCCTCTGTAAGAGCAGTCGGCGCTCTTAACCGCTAGGCCGTCTCTCCAGCCCCGAATCTTAAAAGATTTTAAAATCTTCAAAGAATATGTTTATATGTTGATAGACACTTAGGGGAAAGTAATCAGAAAATTTTATAATGAACAAACTGTCATCAATAAGCCAATACTGATTTTATCCTGATTAAACATTAACATTCCAAACATCAACAAGGGTCAGAAAGGATAGAAAGAATTCATTACAACTTGGGGCCGGAGAGATGGCTCAGCAGTTAACAGCACCGACTGCTCTTGCAGAGGGCCCAGGTTTGATTCCCAGCACCCACATGGCAGCTAAGAACCATCATTAAGCTGGGCATGGTGGCACAGGCCTTTAATCCCAGCACTCGGGAGGCACAGGCAGGCGATCTCTGTGAGTTCAAGCCAGCCTAGTCTACAGAATAAGTTCCAGGCCAGCTGGGGCCATAGGAAGACCCTGTCTCAAAAATACCAAAAAAATAATTCATTACATCTCAAAATAATGCTCTAGCTACTAGTCAAAGTCACTTTTGCCATCCAGAGCTAATCTACTTGTGTCAGAATTCTGCTTCATGCTACCATACAGTCCTCAAATAGCTCAGATTTAAAATAACAACAACAACAATAATAATAATAATAATAATAGGCTGGAGAGAGGGCTCAGCGGTTAAGAGTGCCGATTGCCAGGTGTGGTGGCACGCACCTTTAATCCTAGCACTTGGGAGGCAGAGGCAGGCAGATCTTTGTGAGTTCAAGGCCAGCCTGGTACTCAGAGTGAGTTCCAGGCCAGCTGGAGCTACAAGGAGACCCTGTCTCGGGGAGAAAAAAAAAAAAAAAAAAGAGCAGCGCAGCGACTGCTCTTGCAGAGGACCCAGGTTCCATTCCCAGCACCACATGGCAGCTAAGAACTGTCTTTAACTCCAGTTCTTGGGGAATACAACGCCCTCTTCTGACCTCTGAGGCCCTGCACGATGCGGGTGCACCAACCTATATGCAGAGAGTACACTCATACACATAAAAAAACAATAAATAGGGGCTGGAGAAATGGCCTAGCCATTAAGAGCGCCGATCGCTCTTGCAGAGTACCCAGGTTCGATCCCCAGCACCCACATGGCGGATGAGAACCATCTTTAACTCCAGTTCCAGGGGAATCCGACACCCTCTTCTGACCTTCGTGGCATTGCTTGACACGGGCGCAGACAGTACATTCATACACATAAAAAAACAAATAAAATAAAATAAAAATAAAAACGATTGTGCTTTAAAAAATAATAAATAAATAAGAATTAAAATAATAATAATAATAATACTTTTAAAATTATTTCCTCAACTCTAGCTAGACTTTGTATTATTACCTTAACTCCTGTACCTGGCTTTTCAGCCCTTTCTCTCTGTGACTGCCAATGTTAATGATGGTCTCCTTTTATTATCTGTCCCTAGCCTCCCAGGGGCCTTTCACACACTGCTTTCCCTTGGGTCACATGTCCCTGCTCTATGCTGATATTCATCTGAATATTCTACTCTAAACCTCTTCCCTATTTTTCTGGCTCTCCTGCCTCATCCTGTGCCTTCCTTCCAACATGGTTCTACAGTCCTGTTAGCCACCACCTTTATTCATATTCATCCTTATGGAACTACTCAGGCACTTAAGATGACTTTTTCCATGATCTAATTTTTAGTTTCTACCAGTCAGCTGCAAAAATCAATTATCCAGCTGGGTGTGGTGGTGCACACCTTTAATCCTAGCACTCAGGAGGTAAGCAGATCTTTGTGAGTTCAAGGCTAGCCTGGTCTACATAGTGAGTTCAAAGACAGCAGGGGCTATAGGGAGACCCTGTCTCAAAAAGATTAAAAAAAAAAATCAATTATCCATTCCACCCTTATCACAGAGTAGACTAAGACCTCAAGATGTTTATCCTAGCTGTAGTGAAAGTATTGTTACCTGGTAACATTAGCCGACTGCATTCTGAGGTCTCTGTCACTGGAAGGAGAGATAAGCAAGTAATGTCTTTAGCTTCTGATTCTACTAGCCCCTGTCCCAGTGGAATGGAGGTATTCTGAACAAACTGAACCAGGAGCTAAGGAGAGAAAAACAGGACAACACTGAGAAACAAGTTGTTAGGAACGAATCTCAAATTTACTGAACAGTGATAATGTAAGACTTTTTCACTAATCTCAGCCGTATTCACAAAAAACTAGGTTAATTATATATTTATCAAATCCTTTATTCTACAATTTGTATAATTAAGCTAATTTCCATCATTTTCCAAATGAAAATTACAAAAGTAATTGTATTTTTAAGTTTAAAAAAAAAATCAACTGCACTGTACTAATTACTTCTTAAAATGCATTTTCCTGGGTAGTAGTTCATTTAATCCTTACATTAAATTTGAGTGAACATGTATTTTACAAATGAGACTCTATCTGAAGACTTATAACTTGTCTAAGATGATACAACTAGTTGCAAGTTCTTATCTTTTTTTTTTTTTTTTTGGTATTTTTGAGACAGGGTCTCCCTTTCAGTACCAGCTATCCCGGAGCTCGCTCTGTAGACCAGGCTGGCCTTGAACTC
>VZQC01008909.1:1087728-1101632 GCA_009823505.1 Rhizomys pruinosus
AAAAAAAAAAAAAAAAAAAAAAAATTAAAGTATGAAAAATGAATGAAACTATATAATACGTAAATCTTCCAATCATGTTTAGAAAGAAAATGAAAGAATGGTTTATGAAAATTTATATGTACACACATATATACATCACATACATAATAGAAATAATTTTAGAGATAACATTTTTTCATATAAGTATCTAAACATTTCATTTCTACTCCCTTAAATAACAAATGCAAAAACTCACAAGATAAAAACAGAACAGTTAAATCTTTATTTATTTATTTTTTTTTTTAATTTTTAACCACTCAGACTGAGCTCTCTCCCTCTGACTCCATTGGCAGCAGAGCAGACCGATCATCAGTGGCAGGAGATCTGCTTTACAGCAACTCTCAAGCCAGCTTCACACTCAGGAGAAAACACTACAACTCCTCCATCATGGTTTCTGGTACTCTACACAGAGAAACTTCTCTAGTAACAAACTATAGAAATTATCCCTGAAATTATAGTCTTAAAACAGTTAAATCTTTAAGACAATACTCAGTAACAGTAAAATCCTAAGCAGAGTTAAAAAAAAATCATTTGGCTGCCAAAGTAAAAAAATATTCACTATCAATCCATTAGAGAAGTTGTTTTCTGGCCAATGAACTAGGAATAAACTCTGAAAGATAGCCCAACAAAAGAAAACAACCAAGTGGGCTCACCTCTGGTTTGGAGTCTAACTCATCTGATAACATTGATTCAGCTTCTAAAATCCTATGGTTGTTCAGGGGACAGGTTCAAATCTAATTCAGAGTCAATAATATCTTCCTGTTATGCTCATATTCCTTCAGGAAGCAGTTACACTTTTCCTGTAAGATGTTGATCTAGGTTGGTAATCAATTTAACCTAGAATCAGGATAAAAAAAGAGACAACATAGCATTAAGATCAGTGGAGAAATGTAGCTAAATAAAGGCACTCCTTCATAGATATAAGAATCACAACAGGGGCGGGAGAGATAGCCTAGCAGTTAAGAGCACTGACTGCTATTGCAGAGGACCCGGGTTCAATCCCCAGCACCCACATGGCAGCTAAGAACCGTCTGTAACTCCAATTCCAGGAGAACTCCAGTTCCAGGGGAATCCGAGACCCTCTTCTGACCTCCGCAGCATTGCACGACATGGGTGCACAAACTTACATGCAGACAGTACATTCATACACATAAAAAAAAAAAATTAAAAAAATATGCTTTGAATTACAATTTCTACTTTAAAAAATTTTTTATCTTGGGGGCTGGAAAGTTGTCTCAGTGGTTAAGAGCACTGGCTGCTCTTGCAGAAGACTTGGGTTCGGTTCCCAGCACTCACAAGGCAACTCTAATAACCATCATAACTCCAGTTCCAGGGTATCTGACCCCTCTTCTGGCCTCCAGAGGCATTCCATGACATGGGTATACTTATAGATAGGCAGGCAAAACATTCATACACCAAAAAATAAAGTAAAATAAAAAAATGTGTGTGTGTGTGTGTGTGTGTGTATGTGTGTGTCTCATAGAGGCCAGAAGAATGTTGGATCTCCTGGAACTGGAGTTACCAGGCGTTAGAAGCCTTCCTATATGGATGCTGAGAAGCAAAGTCTGGTTGTCTGTAATAGCAGCAAGTGCTCTTAATTATTGAACCATCTCTCTAGCCCCTACACAATCTCTAGTTCTAACCAAGGTCTTTTTTTTTTTTTTTGTCTTTATTCAGAGACAGTCTTGCTATATAGCCCTGACCAACCAGAACTCTATATGTAGATCAAGCTAACTTCTAAAATTCAATGGTTCTCCTGCCTCCTAAGTGCTAAGACTACAGGTGTGCACCACCATGCCCTGCTAGGCTTATTTTTTTAATTATCAAATAGCATAACCTGGAAAACCAAGAAAATAAAAGTCACACTAGTCTGTTACATATTATCATATCTGTGTGGATTTCCTTTTCTAGGCCAGCCTGGGCTTGAAGCCAGCCTGAGCTACAAAGTATATTCTATTTCAGAAAAACAAAAGCAAAAAGATAACCAAGTCTAGAGTTGTAGCTCAGTGATAAAGCACTTGTCTAGATCCTGATAGTGCTCCAAGTTTAATCTCCAGTCCTAAAAAGGAGACCTCCAAAATTAAGAAGTATTTTCTTTTAGGACACAGAAGCCATCAATTCATTCTTTCTCCTCCCCTCCCTCTTTCTTCTCTCCTTCTCACTTGAGATTGAACCTAAGGTCTATACATGCTAAGCATGTGATCTACTACTAAGCTACTCCCCCAGCTCAAAACTCTTGCTTGATCTGCCCCACCTCCCACACTCCCGCATTTTGGCACATGAGTTCAGTTAATCTGGTCTAACTATTACTAAAATTGGGAGTACTGCTATCCATAAAGTTAAGACAGTACAAAATGTACCAGGATGGAAGTTTTCCATTAATACCAGAGTAGACTGGAAAGTTGGGATAAGACAGACATTAAGAAATATTGGAATTAGGGTTTGTGAAATGCCTCTATGGGTAAAGGTGCTTGTCATCAAGCCTAACAACCTGAGTTCAATCCCAGGTACCCACAGGATGGAAGGAAAGAGCCCAATTCTTACAAGTTGTCCTATGACTTTTACACACACACACACACACACACACACACACACACATAATAACTAAACTTTAATTTTTTTAAATATTAGAATTAGTGTTTATTTTTTGTTGATTAACTATGTAGACCAGGCTGGCCTTGAACAGAGATCTATCTACCTACCTTTGCCTCCTGAGTGCTAGTATTAAACCCCTGGGCTACAACAGCGGCTTCTCTCCCTAATTTTAGCTACCTGAAATTCAACTTTGCAACTTACAAGATATAGATGAGCCAGGCATGGTGGTGCATGCCTTTAAGAGTTCTGTGACACTGAGGCCAGCCTGGTCTACAAACCGAGTTCCAGTCTAGCTGGGGCTAGAGGAAGACCCTATTTGAGAAAAAGAAAAAGATGTAAATGAAATGGTCCTGCTTCCCACATGAAATTAAATATCATAAATGTCCAACTTTTCTTCCTACAAACATTTCTCTTACTAAAGCATTACAATAGCTTAACATGGTTTATTCACTCATATTCATAAGAGGGAAGAACCAAGGCTCAATAAATCTTTTTTTGTATTTATGTTTTTTTTTTTCTTTCTTGACACAGGGTCTTCCTGTAGCCCCAGCTAGTCTGGAACTCCCTATGTAGACAAGGCTGGCCTTGAATTCACAGAGATCTACCTGCCCCTGTCTCCCAAGTGCTGGGATTAAAGACATATACTACCATAGCTAGCAAGGCTCAATAAACCTCTTGACCAAGTCACAAGCTGGTATGGACAATTGGCATAAACAGTAAGTGATTACATCTCTCTAGGCTTGATCTTGAATTTCCAGGCTTAGGAATTCCTCTTCTCCAACTCCAGCTCACATAACAAGCCAAGAAATTACCAGATGAATTTTTATTTTATTCCTTTTTGGGGGGGGCATATTTTTGAGACAGGGTCTCCCTTTAGGTCCCAGCTAGCCTGGAGCTCACTCTGTAAAACAGGCTATTTTATTCTTAAAGTAAATCCAACTTTAAGATTCCTGGAATGTAAATTCTCCAAGAAACCTGTGGTGGTTTCAATGAGGTGCCCCCCACACGCTCTATGTATTTGAACACTTCATCAATTGGTGGTGTTTTGGGTGGCTTGGGAAGTGTGGCCTTGCTGGAGGAAGCATGACACTAGGGGTGGGCTTTGAGAGTTCATAGCCTTGCCTGATTTTAAACTTCTCTCTGCTTTCTGTAAGTGTTAAGATGTGAGCACTCGGCTTTCTATTCTAATCACTTCTCTTGCCATGCCTCCCCCGCCCTGATGGGCTCATCCCTCTGGAACTATAAGCCAAAATTGCCTTGGAATGGTTGTTTTATCACAGCAACAGAAAAGTAACTAATATAGATGATAGTACCAGGAATGGGGTATTATTTTGAAGAATTTGGGCATGCTGATTTTTGGAGCAATGTAGAAGACTCTGGAACTTTGGACTAGAAAAGCAGTTGATGCTATAAGCAGAGCTTAGTGGCCCATTCTACTAGAAGCCCAGAAATTAGTAGCACTGAGATTAATATGGACTGTAGAGACCCAGCTCAAGAGGCTTCCAACAAAGACTAGGACTTTAATAGCAAATGGGCTACAGGCCATTCTTGTTATATTTTGGCAAACCATTTGACATGGTTACTATTGTTATCTCTTATGAAGTCTACCATGAAAAAAAGAACAAAGGAGACTGAAAGAAATACAAAGTACACAGTTTGGAGAGAAAAGTAACACAAGGAACCCTAATGTTATAATCAAGCCATGTACTGAAATAGAGCCTGTAAGCACTTGGGAGGCAGAGGCAGGTGGATCTCTGTGAGTTCAAGGCCAGCCTGGTCTACAGAGTGAGTTCCAGGACACCTGAGGCTACAAGGAGACCCTGACTCGAAAAGACCAAAAAAAAAAAAAAAAAAAGTAAGTAATTGCTTCAACATATAAAAGCTGTTGCTAAAAAGCCGGGCGTGGTGGCACACGCCTTTAATCCTAGCACTTGGGAGGCAGAGGCAGGTGGATCTTTGTGAGTTCAAGGCCAGCCTGGTCTACAGAGTGAGTTCCAGGACAGCTGAGGCTACAGGGAGACCCTTGTCTCAAAAAGACCATAAATAAATAAATAAATAAATAAATAAATAAATAAATAAATAAATAAATAAATATAAAAGCTGTTGTTAAACCAGACGTGGTAGCATATGCCTTTAATCCCAGCACTCAGGAGGCAGAGGCAGGCTGATCTCTTAAGTTCAAGGCCAGCCTGGTCTACATAGTGTGTTCCAGGCCAGCCGGGGCTAAAGGGATACCCTGTCTCCAAAAAACCCAAACCAAAACAAAACAAAACAAAAAGGCTGCTGCTAATGTAGTCAAAGAGGGAAAGTGTTTACCCGAAGCTTGCAAGAGTGAGGTGGTCACAGATTCTTCCTCTGCAGTTTCACAGGGCCACTGAGGCCAAGCAACATTCTCTGCTAGAAGGCTTTGAAGAAGGCAGGATGCCAAGGGGGGGCCATTGCCTCAAGGTGAGAAAGTGAAACCTAAAAGCTACAATGTATATCTTTTTTTTTTCTTGCTATACAAACTTTTTTTTTTTTTGGTGATTTTGAGACAGGGTCTCCCTATAGCCCCAGCTGGCCTGGAACACACTATGTAGACCAGGCTGGCCTTGAACTCAAGAGATCAGCCTGCCTCTGCCTCCTGAGTGCTGGGATCAAAGGCATATTCCTGGAGCTCTCTCTGTACACCAGGCTAGCCTTGAACTCAGAGAGATCCACCTGCCTCTGCGTCCCAAGTGCTATATGACCAGTGCAATACGAACTTTTAAAAAACAAGTTTTTGGCTGGGCGTGGTGGCGCACGCCTTTAATCCTAGCACTTTGTGAGTTCAAGGCCAGCCTGGTCTACAGAGTGAGTTCCAGGACAGCTGGGACTACAGGGAGACCCTGTCTCAAAAAAAAAAACAAAGACAAAAAAACAAGTTTTTGGGCTGGAGAGATGGCCTAGCAGTTAAGAGCACCGACTGCTCTTGCCGAGGACCAGGGTTCGATCCCCAGCACCCACATGGCAGCTGAGAAACGTCTTTAACTCCAGTTCCAGGGGAATCTGACACCCTCTTCTGACCTCCGCAGCATTGCACGACATGGGTGCACAAACCTACATGCAGACAGTACATTCATACAGACGTATATTCATACATATAAAAACTAAATAAAATAAAAAAAACAAGTTTTCACTGAGAGTTCACATAACATAAAATTCACCCATTTTAAAGAGTACAATTAAACTGTCTTTCGTATACTCACAATTGTACAACCCTAAGCATAATCAATCTTGTTTGTTTGGGGAGAGAGGTTGAAACAGGAATTCACATAGCCCAGGCTGGCCTGGAACTCCAAATGTAGCTGAGACTGGCCTTACTAATCCTCCTGCTTATACCTCCCCAGTAACTCAAGATTACAGATGTGTGCCATCATGCCTGGCTAATAGTACATTTCCCAAAAAGAAACTTCTAAAACTGTCTTTACTGTGAGTCTAAAAAAAACATCCAGGGCTCGAAAGATGGCTCAGTGGTTAAGAGCACTGGTTGTTGTTGTTGCAGAAGACCCAGGTTCGAATCCCAGCACCCACTGGTGGCTAACAACCGTCTGTAAGTCCAGTTCCAGGGAATCTGACACCCTCTTCTGACCTCCATGGGCATTCCACAATATGTGTGCACTTGCATATATGCACACACATAAAATAAAAATAAAGAAAAAAAATTAAAAAAAAAAGAAAACATCCACACAATTTTCCTCATGAGCACATAGAAAGCACTGGATGAATTACCATTCAGATTGAGAATGGTAATATGACAAATGATACCTGTTTCCCCTTTAGTTCAGACTTTGGAACTCCAACCTTGATTACTAATTGCTTGCTGGGCAACTCCATGCATATATCCACCAGCATTTGACACGAGTGTCCAAAACCCAGATTATTATCTCCCCTATCAAACCTGTTTATTTATTGCCCAATCTTCTTCCCACTCAACTGCAAATTCTGTCTAGTGGAGTCTCTCATCCTGCACATTTAAATAGTCCCAGTAATTTCTGTCTCTCTAATGAATTCCTGTGATGCCCTGCTTAGATTTCTCAGTATCTTTCAACAGCATTAACACAGACTTCTAACTGGTCCACCTTGTCTTTAAACTTACCCTTTCCAATCTATCTTTTACCCAGCCACTCAAATTATTTTTCTAAAACACAAAAATGCTTGACACTTCTCATACTCAAAAGTCCAATACTCAGATTGATGGTCAAACCCCTAAGGATAAACCTCTTCATTTATATAGCTCCCCAAAAGCTGGAAATTAAATAACTTACAAAAAAAAATCTGACATCTACTGGGATACAGAGATAACAATTCAAATCCTCTGATGCTAGTTGAGTTTCCCCTGATGGTAGTTGAGTTGCCCTGTATGGCAATACGTTAATATAAGACAAAGTTTAATTTCTTACTGCCTAACACCAAATGATGCTCCTGGTCTTATTCAAAATATTTCTTCTATTTTCTTTGCAAATACTCTACGTGGACCCTTGTGACAAATCTAGAGTACGGACTTATTATCCCCAAGTGAATAATATTTAACTCCCAAAAGGTACGTAAGTACATTTCAGAGCCTCATGAGCAAGCGAGATAAAGTTTAAACAACTAATTGGTTCCTCTTCTCTAGAGAAACTTCAGAGTTACAGTAATTTCAACCACCAACATGCACACCGGCTGCAAGCCCTGGCTGCCTACACGCGGGCCTGAACTGACAGAGACACTCGAGGTCCTGCCGCAGTCCGCAGCCGCCCCTACTCCAGACCCACCAACCGAGCGGCCGTGGGAAAGGAGCGGGCAGCGCGGGGCTGGAGGCTCCCGGCAGGGCGCCGGCGGCACCCCGGACGTCAGCACAAAGGCCTCCGTCCAAGGCCCGGAGGTCTGCGGGCAGGCCCTGCTGCGGGCAGTCCGAACCCCGCGCTGGGCACTCCGGACTCGGGCTTTTGGGGGAACCTCGCCAGAACACACCCTCCGCAAAGCCAAGCAAAGGAGCCAAACCGCGTCCCCCGAAAGGCAGAGAGCCGAGGGGCTGACGCGCCGGGCTTCCGACGGGTGGCTCCCCGTCCGCCCGCCCGCTCCCGGAGGGGACCCCGGGGGGCGGCTTCCCTGTCCCCTCCAGAGGCGACCTCGGCCGCAGCGCCGCCAAACCCTGCAGGAGCTGCATTGCTCCCCGGGACCACCCGTGGGCGGGTGAAGCCAGCCCCACCCCGAAGCTCACCTTCCAGTCCAGGGCAGCTGGCCGGCCGTCAGTCAGTCCCGAATTCCGTCCACACACAGCGTCTTCCGGCTCCCGCCGGAAGCAGCTCGAGCGCGGGACAGGAAGTTTGGCCACCCCCCTGGAACATCCCCACTTGCTCTACGCCCAGCACGGCGGGCGCTGTCCGGGTGGAGGTCCTGACCCTCGGGCAGTTAGTGGGACCCATACCCCATAGCACTCGGCTCCCGCCCAAGGACCCGCCGCCCCCGCCCCCGCCCCCCGCTCCTCCTCTCTGGCCTTCAGGGCTCCAGGGTCGGTGAAGCCCGAAAACCAGGTCAGTGCATTCTAGCCGTGACGTCACCGCCTTCCGGTGGAGGTGGATGGGGTAGCTTTCCAGTCAGCCCAGGAGTCAACTGAGCCGTGCGAGAAAGAATGCTCCTTACGCACAAAACTCTCCATGAAGAGGACCCGAAATCTTTACTGCCCAAGAAGAGAACTTGGAAAACCAAGTTCTTCATTGCCAAGTTCTTCATTGCCCATGGACAGGGTTTGATGAGTACACAACGTAGAGCTTTTGAGGACATTATGAATGCCCTAGGGCCTGGGTTTCAGATATTAGCATGCTTAAGATCCTAGATGATCCCACTGAGGACTAGAACCACTTAGTTCCAAACTGGATACTGGTACTTGGAGCTTTTGACTTTGCTGGGAATCACTAGTTTTAGAATACTGGATGCAGTACAGAATAGGGGACTTAAGATATGGCAGTAGGAATTAAAGTTTAAACTTCTTTTAAAAAAAATTTGTGTATGAGTGTATTGCCTGCGTGTTAAATGCACTCGTGTCTTGCAATGCCTGAGGCGGCCAAAAGAGGGCGTCGAATTCCCTAGAACTGGAGTTATGGAGTATTAGCCACCAGTGGGTGCTGGGAATCGATCATAGGTCCTCGGCAAAAGCAGCCAATGCTTTTATCTGCTGAGCCATCTCACCAACCCCTAAAGTTCTTTCAAAAAGGCATTTTCAGCCGGGCGTGGTGGCACATGCCTTTAATCCTAGCACTTGGGAGGCAGAGGCAGGCGGATCTTTGTGAGTTCAAGGCCAGCCTGGTCTACAGAGTGAGTTCCAGGACAGCTCGGACTACAGGGAGACCCTGTCTCGAAGAAAAAAAAAAAGGCATTTTCAAGTTTAAAGATAAGCCAGTCGATATTAGTACACAGCATTTCAGGAGAAGATAATTCCTCTGCATACACAGGGTGGGAGACCAAATATTGACACAAATATCTCAGAAGACTGAGGTAAGAGGATTGCCACCAGTTTCAGGAAAGCCGGGCTACATAGTATTAAGGAAAAGTTTGGTGTAGCAAGGAATGTTTCCTGGAGCTAAAGGCCCAATGATTAAGTAGATTTGGAAGTTATCAAGATGAAGAACGCTGGGGAAAGAAAATGGTCCAAAGAAATTTCTTTCTTTTCTTTTTTCTTTTTTTCCTCTCTTTTTTTGAGACAGGGTCTCCCTGTAGTTCTAGCTGTCCTGGAACTCGATATGTAGACCAGGCTGGCCTTGAACTCACAGAGATCCTCCCACCTCTGCCTCCCAAGTGCTAGGATTAAAGGCGTGCCCCACAATGCCTCCCCAGCAAGGAGAGTTTCTTTTTTTTTTTATCTTTTCGAGACAGGGTCTCCCTGTAGCCCCAGCTGTCTTGGAACTCAGTCTGTAGACCAGGCTGGCCTTGAACTCACAAAGGTCCGCCTGCCTCTGCCTCCCAAGTGCTAGGATTAAAGGCTTGTGCCACCACGCCCGGCTGCAAGGAAAGTTTCTAAAACAAGATTAGGCCGAAGAAAAACTGAACTAAGTGATTGACTACAATGCAGTTTTAGTATATTTATTACAAGTGTTGCATATAAAGTACACTGAGTAAACAAGTGGCTGTAAGTCACACACAGAAAAACATCTTCAGTTTTGCTGTTCTAAAATTAATAAAACATACATCTGTAGGTTTTGAATATTCATGTCTACAAACATCGGTTAATTTATCAGTCCAGTCATTTTCTGAAGTCTTATTGTTTATTTGCTTCAGTTTTTTTTTTTTTTTTTGACGGAGAGCAATCCTCTATTGCTATTGGGGATTAATCCCAAGGCCCTAGAATACTGAGCAACGTTGTGTCCCTGACCACTCCCCCAGCCCATTTTGTCTTTAATCAATAAAATTTCAAGTAGTAACTACTTGCCCTCCAAAGTTTCCTAAAGTAAACACATGTTTTTGTCAGTATGACCTAAGTTCTTAGGCTTGTTACACAGTAAAGTTCTTGATAAGGCACAAATAAATCATCCCCTGGATGTAAATCTGACCTCTTGAGATCCCTGTATGCTCGTTTAACCTCCCATACCACTCCCAACCCAAAACTTCTGCTTTTCAATCAAAAAAACTTCTGAAAGCTGTAAAAACTCCCTATACTGCTCACAACCCCATGTGTTTATCATACCATTAAAAAAAAAAGTCGTCCGTCCACAGCATGGAAAGATTGTCCCAACTCTAATACTAACTTTCAGTTTAAGAATCATGTAAGCTGGCGTTGCGCGGTGGCGCATGCCTTTACATCTAGCATTGGGAGGCAGAGGCAGGGGGACAGGGGGCTCTTTGTGTAGTTCAAGCCAGTCCTGGTCTAGGAGAGTGAGTTCCAGGACAGCTGGGGCTACAGAGGACTCTTCTCGAAAAGACAAAAAAAAAAAAAAAAAAAAAAAAAAAAAAGAATCATGTAAAAGGAGCTAGAGAGATGGCTCAGCAGATAGTACTGTTCTTGCAGAGGACACTCGTTCAATTCCCAGCACCCACATGGCAACTAACAATTGTCCTAACTCCAGTTCCTCTTCTGACCTCCCAGGGCATTGGATGACATGGGTTCACTTCCACACATGCAGGCAATACACTCATACACATAAAAAATAAACAGCTAAAAAAAAAAAAATCATGTAACCAGGTGTGGTGGTGGTACATGCCTTTAATCCCAGCACTGGGAGGCAGAGGCAGATGATCTTTGTGAGTTCAAGGCCAGCCTGATCTACAGAGTTCCAGGCCAGCTGGGGCTAGTAAAAGCTGGGTATGGTGGTGCAAACTTTTAATCCCAGCACTCAGGAGGCAGAGATAGACAGATCTCTAAGAGTTTGAAGCCAGCATGGGCTAATAGGGAGACCCTGTCTCAACAAACAAATCATGCAAAAAATTTCCTAGTTCCACTAATAACTGCTTCTCATTTGGAATTAATAGAATGTTTACCCAGTTTTTTTATAAATTTTTTTTAGTTTATTTTTTATGCATATGAATGTACTGTTTGCATGGAGGTTTGTGCACCCGTGTCATGCAATGCCGCGGAGGTCAGAAGAGGGTCTCAGATTCCCCTGGAACTGGAGTTCTCCTAGAATTGGAGTTACAGACGATTCTCAGCCGCCATGTGGGTGCTGGGAATCGAACCCGGGTTCTCTGCAAGAGCAGTCAGTGCTCTTAACCACTAGACCATTTCTCCAGCCCCAGAATGTTTACCCAGTTTTAAAAAGAATTTAAAGATGTATGATCTGTTTAAACGTGTGTGATCTGTTAACAGTTGTATTCTCCAATGATTTTAGAATATTTGATACAAATATATGTAATATATTTTTTCTCTTTTTTTTGGTCTTTTCCAGACAGGGTCTCCTTGTAGCCCCAGCTGTCCTGGAACTCACTCTGTAGACCAGGCTGGCCTTGAACTCACAAAGATCTGCCTGCCTCTGCCTCGCAAGTGCTAGGATTAAAGGGGTGCGCCACCACACCCGGCCAGAGTTGACTTTATAGTGATCCTCTCAAAAACAAAGAAAAAGAAAATAGATGATACCGACTTCAGTCTATTATTGTACATGTTAGACATAGAGTCAATGTATGATATTGAAGATATAGAGGTTATACAACTAAGAAAATACCACTCATGATCACATTTAAATCAGAGCTATCTGTACTCTTTTTTTTTTTTAATTGATGCTTTGTGTATTTCATACATCATTTTCCAATTCAGTTCAGGCATATATCCCCTTCCCTTCCCCCCACCCGCTATCTGTACTCTTTAAGATTTTTAATATGTGTCTCTAAAATCTTTGTGCAAAGTGAAATCTGTATAATTTCTCTGATGTAGATGTACACAGATTATGAAGAAGCATTTTCTGAGATACAGACTATCTGCTTTCTGATGAAGGTGTGCACAGATTATGAAGAAGTATCTTCTGAGGTGCAGAGTATCTGCTTTCTGATGAAGATGTACACAGATTATGAAGAAGCACCTTCTGAGATGCAGACTATCTGCTTTCCAATGTTACCTCCTGTCATCATGGACTGGAATGCAACTAGGAAAAAAGAAAGAAGTTATCTGAAGATAAGTGTTACTGTATGTTTGTCAGGAAGTCTGGCATATAAAATTAATTTGAACAATTTCCTCAGTGATTTTTAATATTAAACACAGAAGGAAACTCTCATAGTAAATAAATACAATCCCAGCACTCTGGAGGCTAAAGCAAGAGGAGGATCATGAGTTTAACTTTAGTATTAGCTATGTGGTGAGAACTTGCCTCAAAACCACAAAGAGTTGTACAGTAGAGAGGGTGTACTGCCTCCCTCAAATATGCTGCATTTAGAAACCTGAGGGAAAAAAAAAAGAAACCTGAGGAAGCATTCCACCAGAACACTGAGCTGCGACACTGGGGATTTGCCCCTGCCTGGCCTCGGGAACGGGTCTGTGCATTTAGAATGTGAAGAAGAAGATAGAGGTAAGAAGGGGAAGAAGAGGAGACCCTGTTTCAAACAAACAACAACAAAGAAACACCTCAAGTAAAATACAAACTAATCCAATCAATGTTTTGAAAAAAATGTTGTGCTAGGGATAGAGCTTAGTTAACAGAGTGCCTGCTTGCCTAGCATGTGTGAGGCCATGACTCCATCTCCAGCATTGCATAAGCCAGACACAGGGATTAATATTGGTAATTCCAACACCTAGGAGGTAGAGACAGGAAGATCAGAGTCTAGGAACATTCTTGAATACACAATTTGAGACCAGCCTTGATTCCAAGAGACCCTGTCTCAAAAACAAAAAACAAATAATACCTAATGTTGTCTAAATTGGAAATATCTAACTGGTGTCCACATAAAGATACAAAGTTTAAACACTACAGGCAAATAAAAAGAAAAATGTCAGCAGAAAATTTTTAAAAACTAAACATTGTAGACATGTTAAGTCTTCTTGGGTAAATACAGTATATATTTGTTGTACCAAATAAGTGAAATTTAGGTTTAAATACAAAGTATTAGTTTAAATTTTGTTGATTTTTTTTTTACTTTTGCAGTTTAGTCCTATCTACTTTTCAATTTTCTGTTTTAAGATCTAAAATCACAGCCAATCATATTCATTCTGATGGGAAATCCCAACACTGCTCCAACAGCTTCCTGAGACTTCCTGACCAAGTTGGTAAAATGGTTTGTTCCCCTGATGCACTAACTCAGGTCAGGCTATTGAAGGACCTGCTGCAGAGCTCTGAGGCCCGCAACTGCATGCAAGGATCAACTACACAGCTCAGGCACAGCTCTGGCCCAGCCCCTGCCCAGCTCCGGCCCATTGTTGTTGTTCTTTTTGAGACAGGTTTCCCTGCAGCCCCAGCTGGCCTGGAACTCACTTTGTAGACCAGGCTGGCCTTGAACTCAAGAAATTCACCCACCTCTACTTCCCAAGTGCTGGGATTAAAGGCATGTACCACCACAGGTGGCTGAAAATATTTTGGAAAAGGAAAAATTTAGTTTAAGCCTTTTCATTACAAATGAACAAAAGAGAATGTCTAGCTGGGCATGGTGGTATACTCCTTTAATCCCAGCCCTAGGGAGGCAGAGGCAGGCATATCTCTGTGAGTTCAAGGGAAGCCTGGTCTACATAGTAAGTTCCAAGACAGCTGGGGTTACAGGGAGACCCTGTCTCAAAAAGATGAGAGAGAGAGAGAGAGAGAGAGAGAGAGACAGAGAGAGAGAGAGAGAGAGAGAGAGAGAGAGAAATGTATAAGTCT
>VZQC01008909.1:1101726-1126662 GCA_009823505.1 Rhizomys pruinosus
AGAGAGAGAGAGAGAGAGAGAGAGAGAGAGAAATGTCTAAGTCTGTGTCTTAGACCAAAAAAAAAGGAAAATTTGATTATTTCTTGCTTTTTTTTTTTTTTTTGGTCTTTTGGAGACAGGGTCTCCCTGTAGCCCCAGCTGTCCTGGAACTTGCTCTGTAGACCAGGCTAGCCTTGAACTCACAAAGATCTGCCTGCCTCTGCTGGGATTAAAGGAGTGTGCATCACACCCTGCTCTATTTCTTGCATTTTATTTTATTTATTTATTTTTTTAAAGATGGTTCTCAGCTGCCATGTGGGTGCTGGGAATAGAACCCGGGTCCTCTGCAAGAGCAGTCAGTGCTCTTAACCACTGTGCCATCTCTCCAGCCCCATATTTCTTGCATTTTAATGAGCTGTTTGAGAAGCCAAAGAAATAGTACACAATTTAAAATGTGAAAACAATAGCTCTTTTTTGAGACACGGTCTCCCTGAGTGAGCTCTGGTCTCAGAGATCTGCCTGCCTTTGCCTTCCTAGGGCTGGGATTAAAGGAGTGCACCACCATGCCAGCTTGGTATCATGGCACATGCTTGTAATTCCAGCACTTGGAGACAGAAGCAGAAGGATCAGGAGTTTGAGGCCAGTGTCAGTTACCTAAAAAACTTCAAGGCCTGCCTGGGCTATACAAGACAGTCTCAAAAAGAACCCGCCACCCCTTAAAATTAAAAAAAAAAAAAAAGGAGATATATAGCTCAATGGTAGAGGCTTTGCTTAATGTGCACAAGGCTCTGGGTTCAGTTTCATACTACATTAAAAAAAAAGTGTTGTTGGGAACAGATCAGAAAGAGTTCATCAGAAGGAAGGAGTTAACTGTAAAATTGAGTTAGTTAAAGCAAGCCTGGTTCCCATGACTACGTTAAGGGCAAGAATACAGTCCAGCTCTGAGTACCTAGTTCCCAGAGTTACCTGAGGTCAGGATGAACTTTCCCAGTCCTGAGGGTGATGCATCCACTCCCAAAGGGGCTTCAGGCCGCTAAACACAACCAATCAGCTTAAAAGTCACCACTGCTTGCATTGTGTTTCTATAGCCTCACAATTGTGTTTTACTAACAATCACCAATGATCCCTTGGTTTGTGATCTTTGCAGTTTTTGTCTGTAAAAACTCTCTGCAGGGCTGGAGAAATGGCCCAGTTGAGTACCAACTGCTCTTGCAGAGGACCCGGGTTTGATTCCCAGCACCCACATGGCAGCTAAGAACCATCTTTAAGCCAGGTGTGGTGGTGCACTCCTTTAATCCTAGCATTCGGGAGGCAGAGGCAGGCAGATCTCTGTGAGTTCAAGGCCAGCCTGGTCTACAGAGCGAGTTCCAGGCCAGCTGGGGCTATAAGGAGACCCTGTCTCAAAAAGACAGGAAAAAAAAACCTCTCGTAGCAAACAGTCGGGTCGCACCCTTCCCTATGTGGAGTGGGTTGCCCCCCCTCCCATGCACTAGCTTTCTCAATTGGTTTCTGGCATGGCAGCAAATTAAATAAATTTTGTTTCAAAGATTGAATCCTGGGCTTGAGAGTTTTTCTGTGCATTTTTTCAAACCAAATACTGTAGCGTACAAGAAGCTGTAGGTTCAGTCCCTAAGACCAAATCATCATCATCATCATCATCATCATCATCATCATCATCCCAGCACTCAGGATGCAGAGGCAGGTGGATCTGAGTTCAAGGCCAGACTAGTCTATATAATAAGTTCAAGGCCAGCTGGGGGCACAGGGAGAACCTATCTCAAACAATTAAGTGCTGTGGGGATAGCACAGCCGTTAAAGGCGGAGGCTAAGAACTGCAAAAAAAAAAAAAATTTTAAATAAATATTAATAGCCCTGGAACAGCTGGGCGTGGTGGTTCACACCTTTAATCCTAGCACTTGGGAGTCAGAGGCAGGTGGATCTTTGTGAGTTCAAGGCCAGCCTGGTCTACATAGTGAGTTCCAGGACAGCTGGAGCTCCAGGGAGACCCTGTCTCAAAAAGACCAAAAAAAAAAAAAAATCCCTGGAACATAGCATTTAAAGAAAAAACAATATGTATTGAGTGCATGTATTTAGTAAAGCTGTAGTCATCTTACCTCCCATGTTTTCTAATCCATTTATCACAGTCTCCTTGATCTGTAAATCAAAATAGCTACATTTAGTGTTAAGTTCCAATGTTTCCATTTAATGGTTTATATAACAGGAAGCAATATAATATAGAATTTTGTATATAGTAGAAAAATCTTTATATCATATAGGTAGCCCAGAAAAGTGTGATACTTATTTAATTTTAAAAATAAATCCATGGCCTGGAGAGATGCTCAGGGGTTAAGAGCAACCAGTGCTCTTGCAGAGGACTCAGGTTCAATTCCCTACCAGCCCCCACATGCCAGCTAAGAACCTGGTCTTTAACTCCAGGTCCAGGGGAACCAACACCCTCGTCTGACTCCATGGCATTGCATGACACGGGGCACCAACCCTCCATGCAGACAGTACACTCATACACATAAAAAATAAAATTTTAATATTTTTTCTTTGGTGAGTTCAAGGCCAGCCTGGTCCTACAAGAGCGAATTCCAGGACAGCTGTGACTCCAGGGAGACCCTGTCTCAAAAAGACCAATAAATAAATAAATAAATAAAATAAATAAATAAAATAATAAATAAATATTTAAAAAAACTTTTTTTTTGTTTTTTAAATGTTTTTTTATTTTATCTATTTTTGTAGGTGTAATGAGTGTACTGTCTGCATATAGGCTGTGCACCGTGTCGTGCAATGCCACGGAGGTACGAAGATGGCGTCGAGATTCCCCTGGAACTGGAGTTCTCCTGGAATTGGAGTTACAGACGGTTTCCTTAGCCGCCCATGTGGGTGCTGGGATCGAACCGAGGTCCTCTGCAAGAGCAGTCGGTGCTCTTACCGCTAGGCTATCTCTCCGCCCCTAAAAAATGTTAATTTAATTAGGTGCTTAAAGGGACCATATTTAAAAAGAAAGCAAAATGTCTGCCGGGTGGTGGCACACAGCCTTTAATCTAGCACTTGGGAGACAGAGGCAGGAGGATCTTTGTTAGTTCAAGGCCACCTGGTCTACAGAGCGAATTCCAGGACAGCTGGGGCTACAGGGAGACCCTGTCTGAAAAAGACCAAAAAAATAAAAAAAGAAGCAAAATTTATAGGAACAGGGTCTCCCCTGGGCCCCAGCTGTCCTGGAACGTGCTCTGTAGATCCCATGCTGGCCTTTGACTCACAAAGATCTGCCCTGCCTCTGCCTACCAAGTGCTAGGATTAAAGGCGAGCGCTACCATACCCGGCTCTATAATATTTGTGTAAATTACAATTTTGTATTTGGAGAGAAATACCTATTGATTTTGTAAATAACTCAAGGAAAGTAAAGCTTAATAAAATTTTACATAAAGTTAATAAAATGGTTTCTCAATCAAGAGATCATAGTCATTTTGGAAGGAATTTTGTCTAGTATTCATTTTTTTCAAGGTTTTTTTTTGTTTTATGGTGTGGCCTGTATGGTCTTGTCCTGTCCTGTCTGTGTGCCGGCGTGTCCGGGATAGTAGGTATCCGTGAGTGTAGTTGCCCACAGAGGCTAGGAAAGATCAGATCCCATGGAGCTAAAGTTGCAGGTACCCCCTGGGATTAAACATGGGTGCTAGGAACAAAACTAGGCTCCTCTGCAATAAGGCAGTATGGTGTTTAATTATAATTATTAAAAAAAAAAAAAAAAAATAAATAAATATTAAAATTTAAAATAAAAAGTGAAAAAAAATTAAAAAATAATAAATTAAAAAAAAATTAAAATTTAAAACAAAAAAAAAAAAAAATTTTTATAAAAAAATTAAAAAAATAATTAAAAAATTAATTATTTAATATTTTAGTAACCAAATTAAACCACAAATGACAAATCTCTCCAGCCCAATCTTTTTGTAGCAATTTTTCTTATAGTGGAACAAGTATATTTGCTATAGTAAATTCAAAGAAAACCAAAGTATGCAAAGTAACAGAAAGAATTATAAAGAATAGAAGTTTGGCTGAGGATGCAGTTAAGTTGGTAAAGGGCTCGTTTAGCATATAGGAAGGCCCAGGTTCATCCCCTAGCACCATATAAATTTGGTATAGTAGTGTGGTTGTAAATCCTAGCACTAGGAGGTGGATTAGGAAAGCTCAAAAGTTCAAATCAGTTTTGATTACCATCAAGTTCAAAGCTAGCTAGCTACATAAGACCCTAATTCAAAATAAAATGTTTGACCTTTACTTTCCTTCCTTAAAACCAGTGGGCTCAGCTGTAGAATTCCAGGCTCAAATTTATCCTTATAATTTAATACCATAAATCTCTCTCTGTAAGTAGAGAATAAAAGGTCAGAGACTATTGTAAGAAAAATCCAAACTGCTCATATACCTGTTCATCTCTAACCACACTGGGTCTTATCAGACAGTTTTAGGTGTAGTTAGAAGGTAAATACACTTCCAGGCCAGCCGGAGCTGCAGGTCAAAAAAAGGTTTTAATACCTTCTGTTATGTCCAGCATCATCTACAACCTATTTGGTAATAGTACTGAATTTTTTATCCTTTGTAAATAATGTTCTTTCCCCCACCCAGGAAGTATCATTGTTCTGGGAACTAGTTGATCCAGACCCTAAAATTCTTGACATGCCTTTTTTTTTTGTTTTTTTGGTCTTTTTGAGGCAGGGTCTCCAGCTGTTGGGAACTCACTCTGGAGACCAGGCTGGCCCTTGAATTCAACAAAGAAATCCGCCTGCCTCTGGCCCCCCGAGTGCTAGGATTAAAGGCCTGCTCAACCACAACCCGGCTAAAAATATATGGAATGCTTCATGAATCTGCTGTACATGAACTGCCTTTAAAATATACGCCGGGCGTGGTGGCACACGCCTTTGAACTCCAGCCACTAGAGAAGGCAGAGGCAAGCAGATGTCTGTGGGTTCAAGCCGGCCTGGTCTACATACCGAGTTTTCCAGGCCAGCGGGACTATAGGGAGTACCCTGTCTCAAAAAACAAAAACAAAACAAAAACAAAAACAAAACCCCACAAAAACAAAATATCTTTTTTTTTAAGAAAAAAACTGTAGGAGCTGGTGAGATGGCTTAGAGTGTAAAGTATTATTGCGCTTCCAGAGGACAAGAGTTTGATTCCCAGCACCAATACAACCACCTATAACTCTAGCGCCANAAGGAAGACCTTGTCTCGAAAGACTAAAAAAAAAAAAAAAAAAAAAGAAAAGCAAATTGTTTTCTTGCCAGAATTAACGGGAAAAACACACAAAACACGAAGGACAGAGACTTATCACAACAGATAAAATCTGTGAAAGCTAAATTTTCATTGCATCACAAACAGCGCAGCTTCTATGAAGTAAAAATACCAAACAGGGCCAGCTCTATGTCCTTGAACAGACTTGCCTTGGATTAGTGGATGACCTAGGACAGGACTTCGCATTGACATTTCCTCTGGACAGTCTCCTAACATAGCTCCTGAGACCAAGCTAGGCTTGAGGGACAGAGTCCTGGCTAAGGAGAACAGAGCTTCACTTTTGCTCCACATTTCCATAGTTCTCTACTGATAGATTTAGGTTCAGATTTTGACTCTGTGATTTGGGGCATGTTGTATTCCTCTCTAATTCCTCATTTTCCTTTTTGCTAAAAAAGTAAACGACACTGACTACATTGACAACACTCCGCTCTGGTTGCGCACTGAAGGAGATTGGCATGGTGTGAAGACCTCACAGTAAAGCCCAGCAAATCGCAAGATGCTGGTGTAGTCCTTCGTATACTTCTGTGGCTCTAACAAAATCCAGAGCAAGGTAATTTAATAAAGAAAGAGCTTATATGCTCTGCCATCTGCTGAGCTTTCTGTATAGGGCCTTGTTGTGTCATAATATGAAAATGGGAAGGACAAGTAGGCATAAGTGGAAGTGCTGAGGAGAGCTGAGAAAACCAAATCTTCTTTTATAACAACCTGCCCCTTTAAAATGAATCTAATCTTTCAAAAGCCACAGAATCCCTCTAAACACCTCATCCCCACCTCAAATACAGATAACTTTTTAACAATTAATTTTATTTATTATTGTATGAATATGTCTCATGCAATGTGTGGTACCGTGTTTCAATGCCATGGAGGTGCAGAAGAGGGTGTCGGACTCCCCTGGAAACTGAGTTCCCTGGAGATGGAGTTTCAGTACGGTTTCGCCGATCGTCATGTGGGTGCTGGGTTCGAACCCAGCTGCTCTGTAAGAGCGTCGGCACTCTTAGCCTCTAGGCCATCTCCAGCCCCCCAATACAATGACTTCTTACCGATCCCATCACTTCTCAGTACTTGCCTTGAGGGTCACATTCCATCCCGAGTTTTGGAGGAGACAAGCAATGGTAGTCGCCTTCTGCTATTAGGAGGATAATGTTGATAAAGCTGTATTCTTTATCATTCTTCTTGCCACAAATGTTTAACAAGCACCTCCTGTCTGCCACCCCTTGTGTTAGGCATTGTTAAGAGAGATCACAGATATTTGTAGCCTTTAATAACATATGAAGGATTTTCAGAACTGTGACCTCATTTGACCTTTATAGCACACTTATAAAGGAATCCCTACTTTGTGATCCACATTTTAGAGGTGAGATAGACGGAGCTGAGGAAGGCGATTGACTAGTTTAAGGTCACTCAGCTAATAGGTCATTCTAGACTCAAAGTTTGGGTTTCCTCCAAATTCCAGTGTAGAAGGAATGCCAACTCCCAACTGGTATTGAAGGAGAGGACTGAGTGGGGTATTAGGTTTGAATGACACTAGGTTGTTACTTCATGGATAAAATCAAGAGGCTTAGAGGAAAGAGATCATGTCCTTAATCATGACGAGAGAGACCAGAGGAAAGTAAGCTGACTGTAAGACGGCAGGGCCCGCAGCCTGTTCGAGCCTCCTCGGATGTGGATGCTCCTTTAAGTAAGGGGAGGTATCCAGAAGCGAAGGAGGAGGAGGCTTCACAGATGATGTTTTGTTTCTAATTCTGTGGGGCTCTGCAGCAGACCCAGAGTGTGTAGAAGATACTTACTAAAATGCCAAGATAGATGATAAATGATAAGATAAATAGATAGATAGAATAGATATATAGATAGAAGATAGAAAGAAAGAAAAAAAAAAAATTTTTTTTTATTTTTGTGTTGTGGCTTGTTTTCTTTATTGGCTGGGCCTAACTCTATCATTCTTATACTTGAGCGTCTTACCATTATGATTCTAGGAATGGATAGATCTTGTCTCCTTAATAGAATGAAAAGACAATATTTTGTCTCTCCCCAATCCCCCTATAAGAGCTAATTCTTGCATACACATGGATCAATAGAATCCAGGCTTAGTCTAATGAAGCACCTCCTTCCAGAAATGTTAACACAAAAGCGAAGAAAAGCCAGGTGCCTATTCTAAGACGTAACCCAGTGTTATGGGAGTGAAGGCAGGAACAGAAGATCAAGGTCATCCTCGGCTACATATGAGTTTGAAAGCAGCCGGTGTATATGAGAGTCTGTCGCAATAAAACGAAAGATGAAAAAGCAAAGGAAAACATGCCAGGTTTGGGTCTTGCTTCAGTTATAAATGTCAAATTGAAATTAGGCTTTTTCACTAGTGAGCCAAATGCTCTAACACTTGCCTCTCACTGGCTTGGGATTCAACAGGTATACCATTGGCGTCTCATACGTCTGGTGTTACCTTGGACTAACAAAGAACACTTAACATATACATGTGAACGGGCTCCATCTTACTCAATAATGCTTCAATCTTTGTTTTGGGTTGTTCTATGATTTTTTTTGTTTATTTTATTTTTTTTTTTTTTTTTTTTTTTTTCCAAGCTGGCCTCAAACTCACCACATAACAGGGGCTGGCCTTGAATTCAAATATCCACCTGCCTCTACATCCAACCCCTCTCCACAATGCTGGGGTTACAAGCACACACCAACATGCCTGACATTTTTTTTTTTTTTGTTGTTTGTTTTCGTTTGTTTGTTTTTTTTTTTGAGACAGGGTCTCCCCATTTTAGTTCAGGCTGGCCTTGAACGCAACACATGGATCAGGTTGGCTTTGGCTTTGGTCTCACAGAGATATGCCTGTCTCTGCCTCAGGAGAGCTGGGACCATGCCTAGGTGTTTGTTTTGAGACAAGGGTTTTTCCCCCCTTTTGTTTTTGTAATTTTTTTTTTTTTTGGGGGGGGGGCTTTTTAGCCCCCCCTGGGGAACTTGTTAAGTTTCCCCCTGAACTGGGAAATTCTTCTGCCTCTGCCGACATGTGCTAGATACAACTGGCGGGGGGCATAGTGGGTTGTGTCTTAGCTAAGGATTTGCCACAGTTCGCTGATGAGGTTCTCAGCTGTATCCGTTAGTGCACCCTATGTGCTTGCTTTAAAGAATGTTCTTGGCCGCCATGTGGATGCTGGAAAGAACGAAAGACAAGAAAAGAAAGAGAGAAAGAGAGATGAGAAAAGACAGAAAGAAAGAAATGAAAGAGGTAAGGAAGGAAGGAGGAATGGAAGGAGGAAGGAAGGAAGGAGGAAGGAATGAAGAGGAAGAAAGACGATAAGAAAGAAAGGAAGAAGTATAAAGAAAAAGGAAAGAAAGAAAAGAAAGAAAGAAATCGAACCCCGCCGTCCTCCTGAAGAGCAAGCAGTACTTCAAACTGCGTAGCCATTTCTCCAACCCTCAAAACTGTTCTGGAGAGATATGGTCTAGCGGTTAAGAGCATCCGACTGCTCTTGCAGAGGACGCCGGGTTCAAATCCCCAGGCACCCATCCATATGGCGGCTGAGTACTGTCTGTAATTCCAATTCAGGGAGAACTCCAGTTCGAGAGCGGAAATGGAGACCCTCTTCTGAACCTCCGCGGCATTGCACGACATGGGTGCACAAAGCCTAAGCAGACGTAACACTCATGCACTACAAAATATAAAATATAAAAAAAAAACCCACAACCACAAAACCACCTTTTATCCCAAAATTGTGTTCTAGCGTTGTTGTTTGATTGTTTGTATCACCATAATGGCTTCTTATGCAAAATGACAGTGTTGGGAGATGTAACATTTTGTTTTGAGATACTGTTTCACTAATGTAGTTCCCCTAAGGCTGGCCTGAAACTTGCTATGTAGACCAGGCTGGGGCTAAACTCACAGCAATCTACCTGTTTTGTGCTTCTGAGTGCTAGAATAAAGGTGTGTACCACCATGCCTCTGGCCTGGGAAGATTTTTATTTATTTATTTATTTATTCATTTAGGTCGCTAGAATGACCTTGACACTTGAACCAGAAAAAGCTACACACATATGCACCGGAAATCACAGGCTAAACTTTCTCGTTTTTCTTTTTTTGAGACAGAATCTCCCTCCAGCCCCAACTGGCCTAGAACTCGTTACATAGACCAGGCTGGCCTCAACCTCGCAGAGAGTTAGTTGCCTGTCTCTGTCTCCTGAGTGCTGGGACTAAAGACATGCACCATGGTGGGCTAACATTCTTGATGAACATTAAAACAAAATCCTCAACAAACTACTAGCAAAGGAATCTGACAGCACATCAAAAAGATTATTCACCATGATCAAATGGGATTCATTCCTGGGACTTAGGATGGTTCATTATGCATATGTATATCAATAAATGTGATATACCACATCAACAGAATGAAGGAAATAAACATAAAATAATCTTAATAGATGCAGAAAAGTATTTGACAAAAATTCAGTAGACTCATGAAAAAAATTAGACAAATTAGATTTTGAAGGAATCTATGCATAATAAAGGCTTATATAACCACCTCCCAATTAACATATTAATTTTATTAATTTTATTTATTTTATTTTTTATATTCAAAACTTTATTTGTAATAAATTCCATTATCACCATATTAAAAGTTTGAGAAAGCTCTTTTTATAAACCCAAAGAGTTCATCAACATAGAGAAGAGCAAACTCATTTTATTTATTTATTTTTTTTAAATCATGGTCCATGTAAGACTTGAACTTCTTTTTTTTATTTTATCTATTTTTGTATGTGTATGAGTGTACTGTCTGCATATAGGTCTGTGCACCCGTGTCGTGCAATGCCACGGAGGTCAGAAGAGGGCGTCGGATTCCCCTGGAACTGGAGTTCTCCTGGAATTGGAGTTACAGACGGTTCTTAGCCGCCATGTGGGTGCTGGGGATCGAACCCGGGTCCTCTGCAAGAGCAGTCGGTGCTCTTAACCGCTAGGCTATCTCTCCAGCCCCTAAAAAATTTTTTTAATTAGGTGCTTAAAGGGACCATATTTAAAAAGAAAGCAAAATTTCTGCCGGGCGTGGTGGCACACGCCTTTAATCCTAGCACTTGGGAGACAGAGGCAGGAGGATCTTTGTGAGTTCAAGGCCAGCCTGGTCTACAGAGCGAATTCCAGGACAGCTGGGGCTACAGGGAGACCCTGTCTGGAAAAGACCAAAAAAATAAAAAAAGAAAGCAAAATTTCTAATGACAGGGTCTCCCTGTGGCCCCAGCTGTCCTGGAACTTGCTCTGTAGACCAGGCTGGCCTTGAACTCACAAAGATCTGCCTGCCTCTGCCTACCAAGTGCTAGGATTAAAGGCGAGCGCTACCATACCCGGCTCTATAATATTTTTTAAATTACAATTTTGTATTTGGAGAGAAATACCTATTGATTTTGTAAATAACTCAAGGAAAGTAAAGCTTAATAAAATTTTACATAAAGTTAATAAAATGGTTTCTCAATCAAGAGATCATAGTCATTTTGGAAGGAATTTTGTCTAGTATTCATTTTTTTCAAGGTTTTTTTTTTGTTAATTATGTGTGTGCCTGTATGTCTGTCTGTCTGTGTGCGCGTGTCCGGGATAGTAGGTATCCGTGAGTGTAGTTGCCCACAGAGTCTAGGAAAGTATCAGATTCCCTGGAGCTAAAGTTGCAGGTACCCCCTGGGATTAAACATGGGTGCTAGGAACAAAACTAGGTCCTCTACAATAGCAGTATGTGTTTTTAACCACTGAGCAATCTCTCCAGCCCATCTTTTTGTAGCAATTTCTTATAGTGGAACAAGTATATTTGCTATAGTAAATTCAAAGAAAACCAAAGTATGCAAAGTAACAGAAAGAATTATAAAGAATAGAAGTTTGGCTTAGGAATGCAGTTAGTTGGTAAAGTGCTCGTTTAGCATATAGGAAGGCCCAGGTTCAATCCCCTAGCACCATATAAATTTGGTATAGTAGTGTGCATGTTTGTAATCCTAGCACTAGGGAGGTGGAGGTAGGAAGCTCAAAAGTTCAAAATCATTTTTGATTACACATCAAGTTCAAAGCTAGCCTGAGCTACATAAGACCCTATTTCAAAATAAAAATTGTTTTACCTTTAGCTTTCCTTCCTTAAACCATTGGCTCAGCTGTAGAATTCCAGGCTCAAATTTATCCTTATAATTTAATACCATAAATCTCTCTCTGTAAGTAGAGAATAAAAGGTCAGAGACTATTGTAAGAAAAATCCAAACTGCTCATATACCTGTTCATCTCTAACCACACTGGGTCTTATCAGACAGTTTTAGGTGTAGTTAGAAGGTAAATACACTTCCAGGCCAGCCGGAGCTGCAGGGCCAAAAAAAGGTTAATACACTTCTGTTTATGTCCACTCATCATCTACAACCTTATTTGGTAATAGTACTGAGATTTTTATCCTTTGTAAATAATGTTCTTTCCCCCACCCAGGAAGTATCATTGTTCTGGGAACTAGTTGATCCAGACCTAAATCTTGAAATGCCTTTTTTTTTTTTTTTTTTTTTTTTTTGGTCTTTTTGAGGCAGGGTCTCCAGCTGTTGGGAACTCACTCTGGAGACCAGGCTGGCCCTTGAATTCAACAAAGAAATCCGCCTGCCTCTGGCCCCCCGAGTGCTAGGATTAAAGGCCTGCTCAACCACAACCCGGCTAAAAATATATGGAATGCTTCATGAATCTGCTGTACATGAACTGCCTTTAAAATATACGCCGGGCGTGGTGGCACACGCCTTTGAACTCCAGCCACTAGAGAAGGCAGAGGCAAGCAGATGTCTGTGGGTTCAAGCCGGCCTGGTCTACATACCGAGTTTTCCAGGCCAGCGGGACTATAGGGAGTACCCTGTCTCAAAAAACAAAAACAAAACAAAAACAAAAACAAAACCCCACAAAAACAAAATATCTTTTTTTTTAAGAAAAAAACTGTAGGAGCTGGTGAGATGGCTTAGAGTGTAAAGTATTATTGCGCTTCCAGAGGACAAGAGTTTGATTCCCAGCACCAATACAACCACCTATAACTCTAGCGCCANTTGGTAATAGTACTGAGATTTTTATCCTTTGTAAATAATGTTCTTTCCCCCACCCAGGAAGTATCATTGTTCTGGGAACTAGTTGATCCAGACCTAAATCTTGAAATGCCTTTTTTTTTTTTTTTTTGGTCTTTTTGAGGCAGGGTCTCCAGCTGTTCTGGAACTCACTCTGTAGACCAGGCTGGCCTTGAATTCACAAAGATCCGCCTGCCTCTGCCTCCCGAGTGCTAGGATTAAAGGCCTGCGCAACCACACCCGGCTAAAAATATATGGAATGCTTCATGAATCTGCTGTACATGAACTGCCTTTAAAATATACGCCGGGCGTGGTGGCACACGCCTTTAATTCCAGCACTAGAGAGGCAGAGGCAGGCAGATGTCTGTGGGTTCAAGGCCGGCCTGGTCTACATACCGAGTTCCAGGCCAGCTGGGACTATAGGGAGACCCTGTCTCAAAAAAAACAAAAACAAAACAAAACAAAACAAAAACCCCACCAAAACAAAATATACTTTTTTTTTAAGAAAAAAACTGTAGGGAGCTGGTGAGATGGCTTAGCAGTGAAGAGTACTTATTGCTCTTCCAGAGGACCAAAGTTTGATTCCCAGCACCAATACAACCACCTATAACTCTAGCTCCAACACTCTTGGCTGCCTTCTCTGAGCACTTGCACTAACTAACACAGACAGACAGACAGACAGACAGATATTAAAAAGAAAAATTGGGGCCGGAGCTGGCTCAGCCATTAAGGACATTGGCTGCTTTTGCAACAGACCTGGGTTCAGTTCCCAGCACCGACATGGCAGCTAACCCGTCCATAACTCCAGTTCCAAGCAAAACATTCATTCACATAAGATAAAAATAAATAAATTGCCGGGCGTGGTGGCTCATGGCTTTAATCCTAGCACTTGGGAGGCAGAGGCAGGCGGATCTTTTTGAGTTCAAGGCCAGCCTGGTCTACAGAGTGAGTTCCAGGACAGCTGGGGCTACAGGGAGACCCTGTCTCGAAAAGACCATAAGTAAATAAATAAATAAATAAATAAAATGAAAAAATGTTAAATGAATATATGTCACAAACATCTATGAAATTTTAACTCTGCCCCTGATAGTGTAATAAGGGCAAAGGGAAAGACCATACCTTGTGATATTCCTTTCCTTCTGGATTGCTTCTACAGCAGGGGGAAGTGGGGGAGGATAAGGTACATCTTTATTATACTGAGAAATTTGACCACAGAGGATAATGTGGCTGTTCTGATTCATCTGTAGAGACAAGTTGAGAATTACACCCTTAGGTACCTTTTCTGTTTGTTGATTTTATGGGTGCATTAATGAAGATCCGCCTGCCTCTGCCTCCGAGTGCTAGGATTAAAGGTGTGCGCCACCATGCCCGGCTTAATTTTTTTATTTAGTTATTGTTTTTATTTTATGTGTATGAATGTATTGCCCTCATGTGTGTAAGTGAACCTGTGTTGTGCAATGCCCTTGGAGGTTAGAAGAAGGCATCAGATTCCCTGGAACTGAAGTTAGGGTTGGTTATTAGCCACCATGTAGATGCTGGGAACCCCACATCAATCCCAGGAGCAGTCAGTGCTCTTAACTGCTAAGCCATCTCTCCAGCCCAGTATTTAAACTTTTATTACCAATTTTTTGAATATTTATATATTTTAAAAGTTTTTAACTTAAAAGTTGGAATATTTTTTTCTTGGTGGTAGTGGTGGTGAAAAGCTGTAATATTTTATAAAATTTATGTGTATATGTAAATTTTTTTAATTAAAAAAATATTATGTGTGTGTGCCCATGTGAGTTTATGTATACATGCAGGTGCTCTTAGGAGCCAAAAGAGCACTTTGGATCCCCTAGAACTGGGAGTTACAGGGAGTTGTAAGCAACCAATATAAGTATTAGGAACTAAACCCAGGTTCTCTGTAAGATCAGCAAATTCTCTTAACCACTAAGCTATCTCTCCAGCCTCTAAAAGTTCTAATATGTTAGAAATAAGTTCACTCCAAAGGCATATAGAATAAATAAAAGTTTGGTAATCACCAAAAGAACTATACTAGTTCTCATTGATCTTGCTACTTTTATTAGTAGCAGTAGTATATTTATTTAGATTTAAATAATCTGAACTATAAGTAACTTCATAAATACTAAAGATCTAGGTATTAACAGTGACTGTCAATATTTTACTATAAAAATATATGTCAACAAAAATACATAAATACCTTCAATCTATGAAATCAATTCTCTACCCAACTCCTTGCCCAGTGATTCCCATACTGTAAAGATTACTGTGATGCTTAATCTTTTTTTAAGACTTTTTAATGTGTATGTGTGCAAGCCTACATAATTTATATGCACCATGCGTACGCAGGAGCCCACTGAGGACAGAAGAGGGCATCAGATCCCCTGGAACTGGAGTTACAGATTATGAAACTGAACTCTGGTCCTTTGGGCCTATGGCTGCAAGTGGATGGCAAGTTAAGAGGTCAGAACACCATTTCAAAATGCAACTATAATATATTTTTCACAAAAATAAAAGCGAAAGTAAAAATAAGGTATTACTAGCGAGAAAGTGAAATTGAAATTCAGAGAATAAACCTTCAATTAAATTAAAGGAAGTACCAGCAGGTTCTTCTGTATAACTTAAATATAATGATCCTCATCTTGTCACAATAAACCCTACAGCTTTATAGATTTTTTTATTTCCCCTTTAGTATCAGGCAAAAATGTGTCACAATAAATAAAACAGTGTAAGATTTATAACAGACAATTCAAAACAACCTGACTTATCACTGTATCACTGATGTCACCACCAACATTGTCAAAGTAAACATCCACTCCAGCCGGGCATGATTCTCGGAGTTGTTCTGCCACATTTCCTTTTTTATAATTAATTGCAGTATCAAACCCCAGTTCTGAGGTCAAAAAGAGGCATTTCTCCTGCGTTCCACAAATTCCCACCACTCTGGAACAGCCTAGCAGATGGCCAATCTAGAGGGGAAATTTTTGAAAATTAAATGACATTATATTCACACAAATTAAAAAAATATGAATGTATACAAGATATTGCAAGTGAAGGAGAATATTCATCACAATTTAGGTTAAATAACACTGCTTTCAGCTAAAAGAAAGGTAAAACCAAAGAGATCAAGGGCAAACAATGTGATCCCTAAAACGATAAATCATAGTTGAAAACTCAAAATTTAAATGTAATTTTTGAAAGAAATTAGACTCAAAACATCACTCTTATTCAATAATTTTCACCTCTGTGAAGAATAAAAATGACAGCTAAAATAAAGTGTTTTATTTCAATGATTCCCATACTAAAGGATACTCTCTCCAGCCCTGGTTAATCTTTTCTTGAGATTTTTTTATGTGTATGGGTGTGAGGCTGCATGAGTTTATGTGCACCACATGTGTGCAAGAGCCCACAGAGGACAGAAGAGGACATCAGATCCTCTGGAACTACAGTCACAAGTGGTTGTGAGCTTCCATGTGGGTGCTGGAAACTGAACCCAGGTCTTTTGCAAGAACAGCAAGCCCTCTTAACCACTGAGCCATCTCTCTACCACCAATGGTTTTTAATCTTGTCAACTTGACAAAATGTAGAATCACCATGGGAAACAAGCCTCTAAACACATCTATGATGGATAGCCTAGATTAGGTTAATTGAAATGGAAAGACCAACCCCAAATGTGGTTGGTACCTTTCCATAGGCTGGGGTCCCCAACTAAATAAACAGAAGAAAAGTGAGCTGAGCACAAGCATTCGTGGCTCTGTGCTGCCTGACTCTCCGCATCATGACTTCCCCAGGATAATGGACTATAGCCTGGAACTGGGAGCCAAAATAAACCCTTACTTCCTTAGACTGCTTTTGTCAGGCATTTATCACTGGAAGGAGAGCACTAACTTATATAACCACTATTTATAAAACACTGTACAAGTCTATCAAAATACTACCTATATATCTACAATTCAATAAATGCTTTCTGTGCTAGGCAGAGTGGCCTGTAATCCCAGCACTTGGGAGGTGGAGGCAGGAGGATTAGGAGTTTTAATAACAGCTCTAAGCTATGTAGTGAGTTTGAGTCCAGCCTAGGCTAAATGAGACCCTGTCTCAAAATGTAATAAACAAATATCTTCTTTAAAGGAAGTTTCTTTAAAATAGAGTTAGATGATGTTTAGTGCTGGCAACTGAACCTGGGGCTTTATTCAGTCTCAGCAAGGGCTCTACCTAGTGAGCTACAACATCAGACCCTTGTTTCTCTTTTAACTCAAGAAGTCAGATAATTGTCTATAAGTCCATCCCTATATGTATGATAGAATACTGCAGCACCACAACTGTTTTAATGTGGTTCTAGGGATTAAACCCAGGGCTTCATGCATTCTAGACAAACACTCTACCAACTGAGCTACCTCACCAGCTCTCAGTTTCATATTTTCAATTATATACATATATCCAGATATACTATCTCTTCTATTTTTATTATTTCAAATTTTTATTTATTTAATTTATTTATTTTTACTTTTATTTATTTTGTTGAGATAGGGTCTCCCTTTAGTCCCAGCTGGCCTGGAGCTCACTATGTAGGCCAGGCTGGCCTTGAACTCACAGAGATCCACCTGCCTCTGCCTCCCTAGTGCTAGGATTGTGCATCACCATGCCTGGCCTAAGATGGTTCTTAGCCACCATGTGGGTGCTGGGAATCAAACCCGGGTCCTCTGCAAGAGCAGTCAGTGCTCTAAACCACTGAGCCATCTCTCCAGCTCCCAATTATTATTTAGGATGGCTGTTAGCTGCCATATGGGTGCTGGGAACTGAACCTGGGTCCTCTGTAAGAGCAGCCAGTGTTCTTTTTTTTTTTTTGGTCTTTCCGAGACAGGGTCTCCCTGTAGCCCCAGCTGGCCTGGAACTTACTCTGTAGACCAGGCTGGCCTTGAACTCACAAAGGTCCACCTGCCTCTGCCTCCTGAGTGCTGGGATTAAAGGCATGCGCCACCATGTCCGACCTGCCTTCTATTTTTAGGAGAGATGGCTCAGTGGTTAAGAGCACCGAATGCTCTACCAGAGGACCTGGTTCAATTTCCAGCATCCACATGGTGGATAAGAACAGTCTTTAAGCCAGGCGTGGTGGCGAATGCCTTTAATCCTAGCACTGGGGAGGCAGAGGCAGGTGGATCTCTATGAGTTCCAGGCCAGTTGAGGTTATAGGGAGACCCTGTCTCAAAAATAAATAAATAAATAAATAAATAAATAAATAAATAAATAAATAAATAGTTTTTTTTTAATATGGAACGCTTCACAAATTTGCGTATCATCCTTGCACAGGGGCCATGTTAATCTTCTCTGTACCGTTCCAATTTTAGTATATGTGCTGCTGAAGCGAGCACAATCAATAGTTGTTTTTAAAAAGTCAATTAATTCTTGGAAAGTTTACCTGCCCAGCCAAGGATCCACAGGCACCTGCTGCTCCACTGACAACCATTGTCTGATTAGATCCAGGAGCTATATGACCTTTTTCCTGTACCCCAATCAAGGAAGTCAAACCAGGCATACCTATTGCTCCAAGAAAATATGAAAGGTGTCCATCAACAAGCTTTGGGTCTACCTAAAATAAAATACATATGTTTTAAACATAAAACTGAAATTCTTGTTTCATGGTAAGTTACAGAGTACCTGTTAGGGACTGAAAGGTGTTCCCCACCCAAGTTCATATGATGAGCTGTATACCCCTATGGACATGCAGGGCCTTTAAGGTGATATTTAACCTTAAATGAGTTCATAAAGTTGGGGAATTAATCCAATACATATGTGCCCTTAGAAGAAGAAGCAGATATAACACCCTCTCATAGCCTTCACCCAGAGCTAGGCAAATGTTCTTCTACCACTGAACTATGGGTGTTGCCTCAAGGCAAGCATTCTAAAGGCAAAATAAGGAAAAACAGTTGTTTTGAGACAACCATTCTTGGCCAGGCATGGTGGCACACCTGTAATCCCGGCACTTGGGAGGCAGAGGCAGGCGGATCTCTGTTGAGTTCAAGGCCAGCCTGGTCTACATAGCAAGTTCCAGGTCAGCTGAGACTACATGGAGACCCTGTCTCAAAAAGACCCCCCAAAAAAAGAGAGAGAAAGAGACAGCCTTCCTTCCTTCCTTCCTTTCTTTAAAGACCCCCCAAAAAAAGAGAGAGACAGCCCTCCTTCCTTCCTTCCTTCCTCTCTCTCTCTCTCTCTCTCTCTCTCTCTCTCTCTCTCTCTCTTTCTTTCTTGCCAGGCAGGCCTTGAACTCACAGAGATCTGCCTGCCTTTGCCTACTGAGTGCTGGGATTAAAGGCATGCACCAGCAAGCCCGGCTTAAAGATAGTTCTTAGCCGCCATGTGGGTGCTGGGAATCGAACCCAGGTCCTCTGGTAGAGCAGTCGGTGCTCTTAACCACTGAGCCATCTCTCCAACCCCGACAACCATTCTTGATTACAAGGATCAATAACAAGGGTGGTATAAGTCCAATAGTTGATAGGCAGGTATCTTCCCTACAGGTAATCTTTATGCAAGGTTTCAGTTGTCAGTCAGAGTCCTGGAAACAGTTCTTACCTTACTTATATGTTCATGAGGGCCCCTCCTTCATTGCCACCCACTCCATTTTGTTAAGTTTGAAAAAAACTTAACAAAATGGAGTGGGCAGCAAAGAAGGAAGGAAAAATCACTTGAAAAAGTGATTCCATTTAAGTATTACCAAATACCATAAACTAGTTAAGAATCTATAATAATGGGCTAGAGAGATGGCATAGCAGTTAAGAGCACCGACTGCTCTTGCAGAAGACCCGGGTTCGATCCCCAGCACCCACATGGCGGCTGAGAATCGTCTGTAACTCCAATTCCAGGAGAACTCCAGTTCCAGGGGAATCCGACACCCTCTTCGGACCTCCGCGGCATTGCACGACACGGTGCACAGACCTACATGCAGACAATATATTCATACACATGAAAAAAAAAAGAATCTATAATAATTAAAATTTTCCCCAGCGCTGTGGTGCACATTTTTAATCCCAGCACTCAAGAGGCAGAAGCAGGAAGATGTTATAGAATAAGAGGGAGGCCAGCCTGGCTACACAGTGAGTTCCAGACCAGCTGGAGCTACAGGGAGACCCTGTCTCAAACGTGGTGGCATACGCCTTTAATCCTAGCACTTGGGAGGCAGAGGCAGGCGGATCTTTGTGAGTTCAAGGCCAGCCTGGTCTACAGAGTAAGTTCCAGGACAGCTTGGGCTACAGGGAAACCCTGTCTCGAAAAGACCAAAAAAAAGAAAAAAAAATGAATTCTTAGCATAAAATTTGATATTTATAGCTCAGGCTTTGCATTATACATCTGACGTTACATACAATTCTCTGGTGATCAATGATAGTAGTAAAAAAGAGCAAAGGCTTCCTAGGTATCTTGGCAGCTAGGTGAAATAAAATGTGTTTTTATCCCCTATTCCTTCTATAGTAAAATAATATGGATTTAGAAAATGAGAATACCAGAATGGTGGTGCATGCCTTTAATCCCAGCACTCAGGAGATGGAGGCAGGAGGATTTCTGTGAGTTCAAGGCCAGCCTGGTCTACATAGTGAGCTCCAGGGCAGCTGGGACTAAAGGGAGACCCTGTCTCAAAAAAAGAGACCAAAAAAAAAAAAAAACCCAAAAACAAAACACCTTTAGAAAATGAGAATACAGGGGGAACCCAGAAACTTTTTATATTGTACGGTACCTTTTCAAGGCCATTCCCATCTAGAATGGCCTTAGTTTGCCAGGGCCAATAAAAAGAAGTCACAAAATCGCCTTTAGCCAAATTCTTGTGCTTGCTGTGCTCTATAATTCCAATACCTCCACCATCAACCACCTCAGACAGCTGCCAAGGTTCTAAATAATCACTTCCAGTATCTTCGTTCATCTTACAACGCTGGAAGAAAAAAAAAATAGCATCCATTAAGATAATTTTGTTGGCTAATACTGAACCATGGTTTACTAATTTACCCAGTGACTAAAAGCACATAATACATATTACTCCCCTTCCAATTATTTTTATTCTGCAAAATTAATGGAAACAATGTACCTGACTCTTGGTGATAAGGAAGTACAACTGAGAGGACAGGGCTGGAGAGATGGGTCAGTGGTTAAGACCATGGCTCTTTTTGGAGAGGACCCAGGTTCAATTCCCAGCACCAACATGGCGGCTAGCAACCATCAGTAACTCCAGTTCCAGAGGAATCCAACACCTTCTGACCTCCACAGGCAGGCACTACACAAAATGGGTATACTTACACACATGCAGGCAATACACCCATACATCAAAAGTAATGAATTTAGAGCTGTTCCAAAATCAGATTGTGTTACTCAAGATAGTCTGGTACTGGCATAAAAAGACATAAAGTGAATGAGACAGCTCAGTAAGTAAAGGCACTTGCCACCAACCCTGACTGACAACCTGAGTTTGATCTCCAGGACACACAGAGTGGAAATATATAACTGACCTTCAAAAGTTTATTTCTATCCAGAAATAAATCCACACACTTAAACCCAACACTGTGAGAGGTGAAGCTGGAGGGTCACTGGGCCCTCCCTACTGGCTGCTGACCCTGGCCCAAAGGAATGAAGTATATTTATGGAACAGAACATTTGATGTCCTCTGGGCTTCATGAACATGTACTGGTATGAGCACCAGCATACATACACCAGACACATACATACAGAAAAATTAAATAATTAAACAAGTAAATACAGACCTGGGGGCTGGGGTTTAGCTCAGTGACAGTGTTTGTCTGTCAAGTGCAAGGTCCTGGTTGGTCCCCAGCACCAGGAAAAAAAATTACATAAGGAAATTTACAAATCGTTACACAAACTATGGTAACAAAAATAATAGAAATTCTGATTTGATGTTTCAATGAATTATGACAAATAAGAAACACATGTTGGTGATGCTTGTTATCTATGGGGCTGGAGAGATGGCTCAATGGTTAAGAGCAATGGCTGCTCTTGCAGAAGACGTGTTCGAATCCAGCACCTACATAGCAGCTAACAACTGGCTGTGACTCCAGTTTCAGGAGATCCAAGGACCTCTTCTGACCTCTGTTAGCATTGCATGACATGGGTGACATGGGTGCACTTATACAGAGGTAAACAATATACTCATACACATAAAATAAAAATAACTAAATAAGGGGGCTGGAGAGATAGCCTAGCAGTTAAGAGCACCGACTGCTCTTGCAGTGGACCCGGGTTCGATCCCCAGCACCCACGTGGTGGCTAAGAACTGTCTGTAACTCCAATTCCAGGAGAACTCCAGTTCCAGGGGAATCTGACACCGTCTTCTGACCTCCGCGTCATTGCACGACACAGGTGCACAAACCTACATGCAGACAGTACATTCATACACATACAAAAAGAAATAAAATTTAAAAAAATAACTAATAAAAAAATTTTTTTTAACTGTGTAGCCCAAGCTGGCCTCAGACTCCAGATCCTCCTGCTTCTGCCTCCTTCAGCAAATCCTACCGGTGGGCACCACCACCACCAGCATAAATAAAATTTTTAAAAAAATCATCTGTTTGTTTGAGACAGGATCTCACTACGTAGTCTAGCCTGGCACTAAACTGGTGAGCCTCCTGCCTCAGCTTCCGGAGTACTATACCTAATCCCCAGGCAAAACAGGTCATATTTTATGGAAACAAGCTAGCAGCACAGACTACAAAACTAATTCCTTTGTCTTGACAATTCTGTTTCCTTAATCGAAATACTCCAAAAATAAATGAAATTATTTATTATTAGAGTTGTTCATCAGAGTTTCCAAACAAACATTTTCCCTACATCACATTACCAAATCTCACATGGATGCTGTCTTAACCCTTCAAGGTGATATGCTGCCACAGGAGAAAAAGCATGTTGAGCTTTTTGTTTGTCTATGTTTTGGTCTTTTTGAGAGAGGGTCTCCATGTAGCTCTGGCTGACCTAGAACTCACTATGTAGACCAGGCTGGCCTTGAACTCACAGAAATTGGCCTGCATCTGCCTCCCCAGTGCTAGGATTAAAGGCTTGCCCCACCACCCTCGGCTATTTGTTGTTTTGGGACAGGGTTTTGCTGTGTAGCCCCAGCTGGCCTAGAACTCAAAATGTAGGTGAAGCTGGCCTTGAATTCAGCAATCCATCTGCTTCTGCCTATGATTAAAGGCCCATCAAGCCCAGCTCAAGACTAAGAATTTCTTTCAGAAGCAGCCAAATTTCTCTTCCCTCTGTGGCTCACTCTTGTCTCTCTCCGAAAACCCCAAATATCTAGTATCCACAGTGAGGACAAGGTGACGGAAAACAAGGAAGGCTTCAGAACTCACCTTTCCAGCTCTAGCCTCCGGAGTGCTGGAATTACTGGAATGTACCACACTTAATTTCCTTAAATGAATTCTTTATTTTTAATCCTCCCCCCAAAAGAAATTGTCCTTGCTGGGCATGGTGGCTCATGCCTTTAATCCCAGCACTCCAGAGACAGAGGCACAGGGATTTCTGTGTTTGACACTGACCTGATCTACTAGTGAGTTCCAGGCCAATGAGACCCCTTTTTAAAAACAGATGACTAGGGCTGGAGAGATGGCCTAGCGGTTAAGAGCACCAACTGCTCTTACAGAGGACCCGGGTTCAATCCCCAGCACCCACATGGCGTCCGAGAACCATCTGAAACTCCAATTCCAGGAGAACCCAAGTTCCAGGGGAATCCAACACCCTCTTCTGACCTCCGTGACACGGGTGCACAAACTTGCATGCAGACAGTACATTCATACACATACAGAAATAAATAAAATAAAAAAACCCAAAACTTTAAAAACAGATGACTAAAAAAAAAACAAAACAAAACAGATGACTAGCTGGGTGTAGTGGTGCCGCCTTTAATTCCATCACTCAGGAGGCAGAGGCAGGCAGATGTCTGTGAGTTCAAGGCCATCCTGGTCTACATAGTGAGGCCAGCTGAGGCTACAGGGACACCCCATGTCAAAAGACAAACAAACAAATAAATAAATAAATAATTGTGTCTGTATGCTTTGTGTGCATGTGTATATTTGTCCTTTCACTTTATATGTATGTCATGGCAGTCATGCATGCTTATGCACACACACACACACACACACACACACACATACACACGTGTGGAATTCATCAAGGACTGTGTATGTATGCATGTCCATACAGAAGCCAGAGGTCTTCCTCTTCAATTGCTCTTCACCTTATTTATTTTTATTGGATGCATATGAGTGTTTTGTCTGCATTCATGTAAGTGTACCATGTGCATGCAGTGCCCATGGAGGCCAGAAGGGCATTAGATCCCCTGAAAATAGAGTTACAGAGGGCTGTTAGCCACAATGTGGGTGCTGGGACCTGAACCCAGGTCCTCTGGACGAGTAGTATTTACTCTTAACTCCTTAGCCATCTCTCTAGCCCCCCACCCTATTTTATAATTATTATTTTTATTATTATCATCATCATCATTATTGTTAGTGTATATGTGTGAACATGATGTGTGAGCTCACATGTACCATGATGCACACACGGAGACCAGAGGACAACTTTGTGCGATCAGTTCTTTCCTTCTATGTTTATGTGGGTTCCCACATTCTAACTCAGGTTGTTAGGCATTTGCCCTCTGAGCCACCACACAGACCCACTCCACCTTATTTTTGAGATAGGGTTTCTCACTGAATCTAGAACTTTCAGATCCAGCTAGACTGTCTGCCCAGTTAGCCCCCAGGATCTGCCTTGCCTCTGAACCCAGATCCCACCAGTGCTGAGGTTAGAAATAAGCACTGCTGCACCCAACTTTTACAGAGGTGCTGAGGATCCAAACTCAGGTCCTCAAGCTTATACAGCAAGCACTTTACTCACTAAGCCATCTCCCCAACCCTAACACTGAACTTTCAAATTCTCCAAAAGATGAATTGCACCTGTGCTTTTTACAGTATTTTTATTATGTATTTGTACATACACACACAAGCATGCATGACTGCTGACTGCCATGAAACATACAGAAGTCAAAGGACAATTTGCAGGAGTCATTTCCTTTCACAAAGTGGATCCAGGAGATTGAATTCAAGCTGTCAGGCCTGGGTGCAAGAGCCTAGACTTGCTGAGCCAACTCACATATCCTCAACCTGTTTTTAAAATAAGAATTGAGGGCTGGAGAGATGGCCTAGCAGTTAAGATTGCCGACTGCTCTTGCAGAGGACCTGGGTTCGATCCCTAGCACCTACATGGCAGCTGAGAACTGTCTTTAACTCCAGTTCCAGGGGAATCCGATGCCCTCTTCTGACCTCTGCAGCATTGCACGACATGGGTGCACAGACCTGCATGCAGACAGTACATTCATACACATAAAGAATAAATTTTAAAAAGTTTCAGTAAAATGGCAGGATACAAAATTAACCTAAAAAAATCCGTAGGAAAAAAATAAGAATTGAAACAAACAAACAAAAAAATTAGCTGGGCATGGTGGCAAACTCCTTTAATCCCAGCACTCAGGAGGCAGAGGCAGGCAAATCTCTATGAGGTAAAGGCCAGCATGGTCTACATAGTGAATTCCAAGCCAGCTAGGGCTACAGAAACATCCTGTCCCCCCCCCCC
>VZQC01008909.1:1184620-1199425 GCA_009823505.1 Rhizomys pruinosus
CATAACACGATTTCGTTCACAAAAGATTACGAAACTAGGGGCTGGATTGATGGCTCAGGAGTTAAGAATGCTGGCTGCTCTGCAGAGGACACAAATTTGGTTCCCGCAGTTCCACATGGCAGCCAACAGCCACCTGATAAACTCCAGTTCCAAGGGATCCCAACAGTCTTTTCTGGCCTCTGCTGGCATTGATGCAGGTGGCTGTTTGTGTACTTACATACATGCACTTCAAACAATACTCATACACATAAAATAACTAATTTTAGAAAAGATTGTAGAGTGATAACAGTTTAAAACTTAGTTTGAAGGTTATATTCAAATCTTACTTAGTATCTCTCGATTTTTTTTTTTTTTTTTTTGGTCTTTCTTGAAACAGGGTCTCAAATACTCACTATGTAGTCCAGACAATCCTAGAACTCTGTAGACCAGGCTGTGCTTGAACTCACAGAGCTCCACAGCCTCTGCCTCCCGCGTGATGCGGATTAAAGGTGTGCGCCACCACACCCTGGCGAGTGTTTGCTTTTTAGAATTACTGTACTCATAATTGTTCACAAATAAAAAATTAATCAGGAAGTGCTCAAAAAAGAGTTATGAAGAGGCCACCTCAAATACGCCACTTGGGAATATTGATCATTTTGAACTACAAGAAATAGAAAACCAACCAAACAATTTAGGAAAAGCTCATTACCTCCTACTCAACTGCTTAAAGTTTTCCTTTTTGTGTGGGAAATGACTTTTATTGTATTTTTGGTTTTTTGAGTGACGGGTTCCTTGTAGCCACCCGCGTCCTGAACTCAATGTAGATCAGGCTGGGCCTTAAATTCACAGAGACTCTTCCTGCTTCTCTGGATTTCAGTTGGTGATATTACAGGTGTGTGTTACCATCAGGAATGACTTTTATTAATTGACATAAGTCTTTTTGCTTTTGTTTTGGTTTGGTTTCTTTGGTCTTTTTTTTTTTTTTTTTTTTTTTACCCAGCTGTTCTGGAACGCTCTAATGTAGACGGACTGAGGCCTCGCATTCAAGCGATCTGTCTGCCTCTGCTCCTGAGTGTGGGATTAAAGTTGTGTGCCACCACGCCCAGCGTTTTTTTTTTTTTTTTTTTAAAATGATTTTTTAATTAACCCCAGCAAAACCGTGAGCTCAAGGGTCTGACAACCAACCCAGCATCTTCTTTGAAACCTCAGTTTGGTACTATACCCAAAAATATAGTGAAGGAATGTGGGGGTGCTTAGAATAGCAAAGTGCGGCAAGCAGTAAGCCCACTATCGTAAGCCACCGTGGAGCTTGGGAAGGCATTTGTGATCTGGATGGGGGGGGGGGGAATGTGAACTAGGGGTGAAAAGACTGGAATATACTTGTTATGAACTTACGTGTGGAGCCGAAACGAATTGAATTTCCTACAATGAGCTGAAGAAAACATTTTTGAATCATGTGAAGTGGCCTTGATGAGGCACGCACAGTGAGAGATACAGGGTTCCAGAGCCCATTCAGGTCATGGTGGCACACACACTTTAATCTCAGCACTCGACAGCAGAGGCACCGAAGAGGCCAGAGGCAGAGACAGAGACATCTCTGTGAGTATAAGGCAAGCTCAATCAACATAGGAAGTTCCTGACCAGCTGAAGAGATGGCTCAATGGTTAAGAGCACTGGTTGCATTTACAGAGGATTTGGGTTTGTAACTCCAGTTCCAAGAGATCTGACAGCCTTTCCTGGCCTCTACTGGTGTTGCATGACACGAGTACACTCACATATATCTAGGCAAAACACCTACATGCATTAAACATAAAAATGAAATAAATTAGTAAAACAAAACAAAAATTCTTAGTGTTTTTTTTTTGAGCAGGGTCTTCCCTGTAGCACCACTGGCGCCTGAGTGGCGATCTATAGACCAGTTGGCCTTGGAAACTCACAGAGATCCAACTCCCTCTGTTCTGCCGGAGTGCTGGATTAAAGTGCTTGCACCACCATGCATGTTCTTAAAAAACAAAAATTTAAAAAGAAACTATTTCTTTTATTTATTTTTATTTTTAAGAAAACTATTTCTTATGATAAAATACTGAAATAGGATTGTGAATTATTGCCAAGCATATAACAATTATACTTCTTCTCTCTATTAAAATATATTAATACCACTAAGGGCTGGAAAGATATAGCTCAACGTTAGAGCACCAATGGCCCTTGCAGAGAGACTCCAGGTTTGGATTCCCATCAGTTCCACATGGGCTATGAATTTTTTTTTATTTAACTTTATTATTATTTATTTATTTATTTGTGTAAGAAGGGTTCCGTTTACAGTCCCAGTGGCTGGTTATTTATTTATTTTTGTTTTATGTATATGAGTGTATTGCCTTACATGTGTGTAAGTGCACCGCATGCTGTGACATACTGTCCACAGCAGACCAAGAAAAGGGCATCAGACTTATCCTTATATTTGAGTTAGGGATGGGTTGTTACTCACCACTATGGGTTCTCGGAATCAACCCATTCCTCCAAGCAGCAAGCCAGTGCTCTAACTGCGTCGAGCCATCTATTCTCCCATCCCCGCACAATCATTCTGACTAACCACTTATGATTACACCAGTCTTTAAAATAAATATAAATTAGTAACTGCGTTGGATAGAACTTAGTGTCAGACTTGACACACCTGGGTGAGGATCCTCGACCAGGGAATTGGCTCCATTGGATATGGCCTGTAAGAGACCACATTTCATGTGGAGTATTGTCATTGATTTGTCAAGCCATGTGGGTGGAGGGCCGGCCCACAATGAATTTAGGGTGCTACCCTGGGCAGGTTGTAGATGAATACATATAAGAAGGGCAGGCTGGCATTTAACCAGGGGAACGTCATGAATGAGGCATTCCTCCATGGCCTGTGTTCAGCTTCCTGCCTCCAGGTTCTGCCTGGAGTTCCATGCTTGGGGCTCCCTAATGCATGATTACTGACCAGCGAACGTAAGGACATGACAATAAACCTTCTCCCTCCCCCAAGGTTACGGTGCTCGGTCAGAGTTTTTGTCATAGCAATGGAAGACAATCTACAACAGAAATTGGTACCAGAAGGGTTGGGTATTGCTGTGACAGACCGACCTTGGTGTTTTGGGAGGGGTAAAGAATTTGTCTGGCGGTGTTTGGAACTTTGGGCTGGCAAGATCACTTGAATGCCTAAAGATTATTGCTTTGGAGCTTGAAGCAGTTTTGTGAAGGAGTTTGTGAGATGGAGGCCTGGCTTGTGAAGTTTCTAAGTTTCTAGTTTCAAAGGGGGAGCAGAGATCATCAGGACTGCTTAATCTGTGGGTTCTGGTCAGCTGCGGGCTGAAGAATCAGCTGTTAAGTAAAAAAAGACCAGAAACTGAATTGGAAAATCTCCTGTCTGTAACTGGAAGCAACTGTGCGGTTACGCTGCCGGGGCTGACAAGAATCAGCTGTAGGCTAACAATGAGAGCCAAGATCACTGTTCGGTAACAATCCGGAGAACTTTTTTCAGGGTCATCACAGGAGCTACTGATCCAGAAGGGCCTCTGAGGCCTTTCAATCTGAGCCCAGAAGCGACTTGTCGGTAATGTGCCTAAGAGTATGCCGTATATGGTATTGGTGTTGAAACGTTGATGTGGGGGAGTCATAGAGAAACAGCCTGAGTCTTCTGGGCATGTGACGACTGAGGGTCAGAAAACAGGAGCCATGGCTCTGAGAGTGCACCCTCGGGTACCATCGCCAGTGGAGGGACCCCAGGAGATTGCAGAAGCAGGGTCAGGAGGAAGCTGAGGCTTTCTGCCTCAGGGACCGACCGCGTCAGAAGAGACCATTTGGTGAAGGTGCTGCCTCAGTTCTGGGGGAGACCACAGCTTTTTGGAGATACCAGAACCATGGCGAGAATGCTACCACAAAGAGCAAGCAGGATCAGGTGCCTGGCAATGGCAAGCAGGCCCTGAGCTTCAAGTGTAGAAGCGTGGTGTCTGCACAGACTGGCTCATGAGTCGGTAGGAGGTGGGAGCCTCGAATACTGCTTTTTGAGCCAAGAAGATCATGAGTGAACTCCAGATGTGTCCAGCCCGTTGATCTAACTGTCTGCTGGGACGTTGAGTCTTGTATTGAGTGTGCCTGGTATTCTTCCTTTGAATATAAGAATCTCTCATAGTATCTGTGTTTTTGGATATTTTACAGCAGCCCACGTTTAAGACTTGTTACTTTAGACTGAACTTTTTACAGTGTTATGGAATTTGATGGACTTGTGGGACTTTTAAGGTTGCTTCTTTGTATAGTGATAATGTTAATTAATCATAAATACTTTGGGATAGATCACTGAGAAAGGTTGGTGGGGGATTTTAAACTGATGTTGTTTTTTGTGTTGTCAGCGAGTTGGACATGGTGTCAATTTATGCGCATTGTGTTGTGAATTAGAGCTTTAAGTGGTCAAACTTGAACAATACAGCCTGTGATGGGCTTAGCCTCGACTTGGGATTGGCTCACTTGATAGATTTGGCGAGTGGTGGCTACATCTGTTGGATGTAATTGTTTGATTGTCAAGCGTGTGGGAGGGCCTGGCCCCCAATGAATGGTCGCCACCTGGGTCAGGTCTTTTGTTTACAGTCATAAGCGCAAGGCTGGCATGAGCCAGAGTAGCAGCCCTAGTGAACAGGCATTCCTCCATGGTCTGTTTTTTAGCTCCTGCCTCCAGGCTTCCGCCCTGAGTTCCTACCTTAGGCTCCTCTTAGTGATGAACTGTGACCAGGCAGATGTAAGCTAATAAAACCTTTCTTCCCAAGTTACTTTTGGTCACAATGCTTTATCAAAGCAACAGAAAAAAAACAAAAAAAAAAAAAAAAAAAAAAAAAAAAAAAAAAAAAAAAAAAAAAAAAAAAAAAAATATTTATTTATTTTGTATTTTAATGTGTATGACTCTGTGATTTGTCTGCATGTGCACAGTACTGTAACCTGTTTAGTGCATTCGCCCATGGACCGTCAAAGAAACGCACCCATTACCTGGGAGTTAAAGTTGGTTGTTAGCCACCTGGGTGCTGGGAACTGAACAGGCTTTTCTGCAAGAGCAGCCTAGTGCTCTTAACCAATGACACATTCTCGTCAGCCCCAACATTTTCACTTTTGAAAGATATTGTTACTATTTTGTAGTTTTTCACTGAAATTTGTTTTTATCTTTTTCTTTTTTTTTTGGTCCTTATTTCAGACAGGGTTTCCTTGTAGCCCAGCTGTCCCAGTTGGAATGTAGCTCTGTAGACCAGGCTGGGGTTCCTTGACTACACAAGATCTCAAGCTGCCTCTCTCGCCATTCACCAAAGTGCTAGTATTAAAGTAGTGCACCACCGATGCCCTTTCTTTATTCTTTTTTTTCAGATAGGAAATTCTGTAGTAACAGACTAGTCCGAAAACTCCTATGTAGGTCCAGGCTGGCTGCACTGTTCGCCGATACTTTTGGGTTTTATTTTGAAATGGGGCTTCTTTTTGGTTGCGCCTGGTGTTTTGAACTCTTGATTTGATTGAATCTTCCTGCCTCAGCCCTCAACACCCCAGAGGGACTGACTTGGGGTTTCATTACCTAGGCGTGGCTGAGTGAAAACAGAACTTTTTGTGTCACTCAGCCTCCTCGCGTCCCTCCCAATATAATTAATATACGTAATATCTGTTTATAATTCTAATATTATTTTATGTATATTATACACAGATATCTTGTTATGTATATTATTCAAGTTAATAGTTATAATATACAATTATGTATATACATACTCATATATACATTATGTCATATGTATGTATATAAGCCATTATAATATGTTATTACTGTATTATACCATAGTATAGTTTATTAATAATGTATAATACATTATATTATATGTATGTTATACAATCATTATAATATGTTATATTTAATATATATAGTACATATATATATATTAAAGGCTGCGTGCGTTAAATCTAAGGTATAAATATTACTATTTGATAGACTATATATAAAATCTTTTCTATTATATTTATTACATGATTTGTTGTTTTATCGAACTGATAGCTGTTATGTAGGTAGGTGCTACTCTCCGTGTTATTTTCATGCATATATTGTCTGCAAGGAGGTCAGATAATGGATGTCGGATTCCCCATGGAATTAGATGTTAAAGACTGGTCTTGTTCGCCATGATGGGTGCTGGGATTGACCCGGCGATCCTTCTTCCAAAAGCGATGTTGTGCTTCGGCTTATACCCACTTGAAGCCATCTCTCCAGTCCCCAAAGCTCCTACCTTCTAACCACATAGTTGGTCCCGATAATCAACTTCCCCATCCTAAGTCCTCTCATTGCTTTAGCAGAAACTCATTGGTGATCCAAGGGGGGACTCTCTGAATACCTGCAAACCCAGCATTCGGAGGCTGAGGTTAGAAAGGAAGTCTTTGGGGTAACTAGCAGTTTGGCTACATAGCAGACATGTCTTATAGTATCCCTATAATTATGAATAAGTAAAATAAATCAATAACCTTACAACAGCAACAAAGACAGTTCCTGTATGTGGGAAAGTCCAAAGATTTAGATTCTTCCTCCTAGGAGCCAGGGCAAAAGCCAATGGTTTTACTTATATAGCCCAGGCCAGCCTCAAACTCATAATCCTCCTGCCTCAGCCTCCTAAATTCTGGAATTACAGGCATTACCACAACATCACCTTCCAAGCCCAAATCTATTATTTATCATACTTTCTTTTGTTCTTCTTCTTCCGCATTTCTTCCTTTTCGCCTCTCTTCCTTCCCTTTTCTTTCCTTCCTTCCTTCCTTCCTTCCTTATCCTTTCCTTCCTTCTCCTTGCCTTCCTTTTCTTTTCCTTTCTTCCATGTTACCAAGATTCATCGGTGCAGGGCAGGGGAGGATCTTGTTAGAGACAAAGGAGTCAGTTGTTCTCCCTCTCCCATAGCTAGTATGCGATACTGGGATTGAATCTTCCATCAGGTTGGCATTTAAGCACGTCTTGCCAGCTAACCATCACTTGCCGAGCCTGTGGTTTTTCTTTTAAAGACGAACGCAAAAAAGCTATTCCTGTTCAAAGGTAATTTATGTCTATTCCTCTAATGCATATCAGTGTGTGGTAACTCGATGCAAATAACATTTTTTGAATTTTATTTAATGAATAGCACATTTCGTTATTATACCACAGTGATGCAGTAGTTTATTATCTTTTATTTAGTAAAATTTAATTCTTCGGTGAAAATTCGCTAGATTAAATCAGGCCATAGCTGCGGACACCCATTGCCTTTACATCCAGCACTCAGGAGCTCAGAAGCAGAGGAATCTTGAGACTTGAGGCCAGCCTGATCTACACAGGAGTTCTCAGCGCCTGTTTTGTGAATATCTATTATATATAAGATGTATACGTAATATTATATATTAGATATATGTTAGATAGAGAAAATGTTATTAAATATGTATCAATTAGTGGTAATATAAATAAAACGAAGTCAGGGGTCTGGAAGAGAATGATGCCTAGGGCGGTTAAGGCACCAACTGCTCTTCAGAGATGACCCGGGGGTTTGATTCCCGCAGCACCCACATGGCAGCGAGGAACCATCTTGTAACTCCAATTCCAGGGGAACCCAGTTCCAGGGGAATCCGAGACCCGCTATCTGAACTCCGCGGCATGTTGCACGACACGGTCACAAATCCTACATGCAGACAGTACATTCATACGCATACAAAATAAATAAAATAAAAAAAATTTTTAATCAATAAGAGTGGTATTTATAATGTAATAGTAAAGTGTAATGACTTGAAACAGTTCTTCAAAGTATTTTCAGCTAGAGATGGTGGCTGGAGTTTTTACATCACTTTATCATAGCTAAGCTATTTCCTTACGAAGTGTACTACTCAGAGCTCCCCTTTGTTTCTCCCCATCTCTCAAAGTTGATAAACATGTTCTTTCAGAAATAATGTTTTGCATTTTGGAAAATACAATGTTAGGTTCAGAATAACATGTATCTATTTTTTTTTGTTCATTTGATTCCTAAAAAATTATACTATAAATGATACCAATTTGATTCTTTTCTTTTTTTTTTTTTTTTTTTTTGAAGCATAATTCACTTTGGAGCTACGTCTGGACTTAACATCAGATCTCACCTGACCTCTGCATCCAAAAGTTCTGGGAATTAAAGAGTGTACACCACCACACCTAGCTAGTTAGATCAACTGAACTTCCACAATTTCTTCCCCCCTCCCCTAGATAGTCATAGGCAACATAATTACCAATGAGCTGATATTTTGTTTTTAAAAAATGTGCAACAGCCAGGTGTGGTACACACCTTTAATCCTAGCACTAGGGAGGCAGAGGCAGGTGGATCTATTGGTGAGTGTCAAGGCCAGCCTGTCCTACAGAGAGAGATTCCAGGACAGCTGGAGCATACAGGGAACCCTGATCAAAAAAAAAGAGAGAGAGAGACTCGTGGTGTTCATGGCTGAATTCGGGCACCCTAGGAGGAATGTCTCTGGAGTATGTGTGGCTTAGCATGAGAAGTGTCCCCATGGGTCCAAGTATTTGACAATTTTGTCTCTCAGTTGGGTGACGCGTTGTTTTGTGAGATAACTTAGAAGGTGTGGCGCATCGTGGAGGAGATCACCTCTCAGGAAGAGTTTAGAGTTCTAACTTTGTTTTTTTTTTTTTTCATCTTTTCGAGACAAGTTCGCCACGTAGCGCCCAGCTTCCTGGAACTCCACTCTGTAGAGACCAGGCTATGCCTTGTGAACTCACAAGATTCCGACCATGCCTTTGGTTCCAAAAGGCTAGGATTAAAGGCATGGGTGGCCACCTACGCCAGGCGCATTAGTTTTTATTTTTATTTATAAATTGAGTTTTTATTTTTTTTAACAGCATCTAGAGCCTTGTGTGTCCCCCTTCTGCCATTCTCCCACCTCCCACAGAAGCTCATGCATTCCGGCCATAAAATGGCCATTTCATCTCTTGATCTCAGTCTTTCTCAATATTCTCCATGAGGAAGTTGACGGTGTGTTTCTGAGCAGAAGTTTGTTTTTCAGTCCGTTCTTTGATGCAGCCCTTGCTGGTATGTTGTTGTTGTGTAGTGTTGTTGTTGATTTCCACAGATACAGTAGCATTCAGCTCCCTAACTGCTATTGGACAAAGCTTAGGGGAGGCGCATACTACCAGAGACATAGTAATACACAACTATGTCAATGGGCACAGAGCATCACACAGATGAGGAGTTGGGACACCATTATCATTGTGTTTTTCTGGGACTGGTACTTCAACTCGCATGAGTCGTCCTCTGGATCCAGCCATTTCTCTGCAAAGCTGCCTGATGTCGTTCTTTTCTTTATCGCTGTACGATAGAATCTCCATTTGTGTCAGATGTACCACAATTTTCTCGTCATGTTACTCTGAAGTACCACATTTTGGGGGATTTGGGTTGGTTTCGCAGCTCCTTATGGCGCTATTGTGAAGAGGGCTTGGAGATACCTTATTAGACCACTGGACCGGTGACATGCAAGGTCAAGAGTGCGCGTGAGTCCTATGAGTGTGACGGGGTATACACATGACCGCCTGGCTGGGTGCGCTATGGTTGGGACGATGGTGGCAAAGTTATCAAAGTCTTCCAGTTGCTCCACACTCGCTCTTCCATAGTGGCTGTAGAGTTACATTCCCACCAGCGTGGGTTGATTCCCCCCTTTCCCCAGAAGCTCTCGCCCGCAACTTTAGGTACCATCTTGTTAGTCTGGTGTCCTAGTCCAGTCGTATCTGGAGTAGTATTGATATCTTAAAGGTTGGGTTTATGCAGAGGTTTCCTTAATGAATTAGTGATGTTGAACACAAGATATAGTTTCACAAAAGATACAGAGATTAGGGGCAGGAGAGATGGCTCAGGAGTTAAGAATGCTGGCTGCTCTTGCAGAGGACACAAATTTGGTTCCCAGCATCCACATGGCAGCCAACAGCCACCTGAAACTCCAGTTCCAAGGGATCCAACAGTCTTTTCTGGCCTCTGCTGGCATTGCATGCAGGTGGTGTACTTACATACATGCACTCAAAATACTCATACACATAAAATAAATAATTTTAGAAAAGATGTAGAGATGATACACAGTTATAAAAATTAGTTGAAGGTTATATTCAAATTATTACTTAGTATCTTCTTGCTTTTTTTTTTTTTTTTTGGTCTTTTTGAGACAGGGTTTCCCTGTAGCCCCAGCTGCCCTGGAACTTGGTATGTAAAACAGGCTGGCCTTGAACTCACAGAGATCCACCTGCCTCTGCCTCCCGAGTGCTGGGATTAAAGGTGTGCGCCACCACACCTGGCGTAGTGTCTGCTCTTTAGAATAGTACTCATAATTGTTCACAAATAAAAAATTAATCAGGAAGTGCTCAAAAAAGAGTTATGAAGAGGCCACCTCAAATACGCCACTTGGGAATATTGATCATTTTGAACTACAAGAAATAGAAAACCAACCAAACAATTTAGGAAAAGCTCATTACCTCCTACTCAACTGCTTAAATTTTTCCTTTTGTGTGGGAATGACTTTTATTTTATTTTTTGGTCTTTTTGAGACAGGGTCTCCTTGTAGCCCCAGCTGTCCTGAACTCATTATGTAGATCAGGCTGGCCTTAAATTCACAGAGATCTTCCTGCTTCTGCCTTTCCAGTGCTGATATTACAGGTGTGTGTTACCATCAGGAATGACTTTTATTAATGGACATAAGGCTTTTTGTTTTGTTTTGGTTTGGTTTCTTTGGTCTTTTTGAAGCAGGGTCTTCCTTTAGACCCAGCTGGCCTGGAGCTCTCTATGTAGAGGAGAGCTGGCCTTGCACTCACAGAGATCTGCCTACCTCTGCCTCCTGAGTGCTGGGATTAAAGGTGTGTGCCACCACGCCCAGCTGGACTAATAACTCTTAATTAACCCCAGCAAAACCGTGAGCTCAAGGGTCTGACAACCAACCCAGCATCTTCTTTGAAACCTCAGTTTGGTACTATACCCAAAAATATAGTGAAGGAATGTGGGGGTGCTTAGAATAGCAAAGTGCGGCAAGCAGTAAGCCCACTCATCGTAAGACACCGTGGAGCTTGGGAAGGATTTGTGATCTTGGATGAATGTGAACTAGGGGTGAAAAGACTGGATGGTCTATGAAGATTAAGTGTGGAGCCGAACTTGAACTTGAATTTCCCCAATGAAGCTGAAGAAAACATTTTGAATCATGGAAGTGGCCTGATGAGGTGCACAGTGAGAGATACAGGGTTCCAGAGCCTGGTCCATCGCACAGTGTGCGGACACAGACAACTCTATATGCCAAGTTGAGGGGACAAGAAAGATCCATTGGCACTGTTCTGGCCCACTCTTAAAATAATTTTTTTTGTTGTTAAAATTTTAATTTAATGCCGCACATGGTGGGTGCACGCCTAGGAGAGCTGGGGCTACAGGGAGACCATGTCAAAAAAGACCAAAAAAAACCACCTTAATTTAAGAGTCAATCTAACTGGGTGTGGCCTTTAATCCTAGCACTCCACTCCCGCTGCAGAAGCAGATGGATCTTTGTGAGTTCCAGGCCAGCTGGGGCTACAGGGAGACCCTGTCTCAAAAACACAAAAAAAGTCAGTTTGTTCAGGTGATTATGATGTTGGTGTAATAATAAACACTAGATTTTTGTGGAAGAAATGGACATTTATGAAGCAAATTGTTATTAGTGAAGATATCTGTACAGGGAAGTAAGCTACTCTGAGACACCTTTTATCACTTGAGACACTTCTGGCTTGAAAGAGTAAACTTTATTCATCATTCATTATCTTCATTTATTTACCTTCCCACGATTTGTCTCCACCACCTCCCCAGCTCCAAACCCCTGTTCCTTTTAACAGCTAAGAAGGATTGCATAAGGGCCTTTTCTTTGGCTCATATTTTTGAAGAACTCTTGTGCTTATTTGCATAATGAAAAAACTTAATTGAGCCTGAGAACCTAGGAGAGTAAAGAGAAGTACACCCCCTACCACAGTTACTACTATGCACATGAACAGCAAACTTAGGTTTCAGTTTTCCCTCCACAATGTAGCTCTCTTTATTTTTCTGATATCATTAACAACCATTAGTACAAACATACAGCTTTTAGTTGATTTTACCATTCTATCAATCTGAGCAAAATCTTTATTAAACCATGATTATACTCATATCTGGCTGATAGAATAGTAGCACTGAATAGACACATGTGATGGGCTTTGTGGGACTCAGAGGATGTACCTGTGGAAGGCATGTTTAACAAAATCAGACATAAAATAAACTGAATGAGATGTCAAATACAACTAAAATATAACGTGTTCTCAGGTCTTTGACAGTGGTATGAAGTCACACTCAGGGAGAACTTTCCCTCAAGCCACTAGTTAGAAAGGATTGTCAAGAAGCCGACTGATGAACACTAAGGAACAGCTAAATGACAGATACATAGTAAAAGCGGACAAGCACGTGAATAAAGATGTGAGTGTATTATATGTGCTTGATATTCTATTGTTCCGAGTAGATTATTAAGAATTTTATGGGACTGGGGCTGGAGAGATGGCCTAGCGGTTAAGAGCACTGACCACTCTTGCAGAGGACCCGGGTTCGATCCCCAGCACCCACATGGTGGCTGAGAACTGTCTGTAACTCCAATTTCAGGAGAACTCCAGTTCCAGGGGAATCCGACACCCTCTCTGACCTCCACGGCATTGCACGACACGGGTGCCCAAACCTGCATGCAGACAGTACATTCATACACATAAATAAATAAATAAATAAATAAATAAATAAATATAATTAAAAAAAAGAATTTTGTGGGGGCTGGAGAGATGGCTCAGTGATTAAGAGCACAGGCTAGGCTATACTTGCAGAGGACCCAGGTTCAAATCTCAGCACTCACATGGCACCATACAACCATCCACTCCAGTTCCAGGGAATCTGACACCTCTTCTGACCTCCGTGAGCACTACATGACACAGGTTCACTTACATACATGTAGGTAATACACTCGTACACATTTAAAAAGAAAAAGAATTAGGGCTGGAGAAATAGCCTAGTGGTTAAGAGCGCCGACCGCTCTTGCAGAGGACCCGGCTTCGATCCCCAGCACCCACATGGCGGCTGAGAACTATCTGTAACTCCAATTCCAGGAGAACTCCAATTCCAGGGGAATCCGACACCCTCTTCTGACCTCCGCTGCATTGCATGACATGGGTGCACAAACCTACGTGCAGACAGTACATTCATACACATAAAATAAAATAAAAAAAAAAGAAAGATGAAATTAAAAAAAAAAAGAAAAAGAATTTTACAGGGCCAGGGAGATGGCTCAGTGAGAAGAGCATTTGCTGCTTCTGCACAGAACCAGAGCTCTACCCCCAGCGCTCATCTTGGGTGGCTCACAACCACCTGTAACTCCATCCCCAGAGGCTCTGACACCTTCTTCTCACCTTCACAGGCATGCTCAGGCATGTGCACATTCACAGACACAGACACAGACACAGACAGACAGACACACATACACATACACAAATAATAATAAATTCAGAATTTTTTTCATTTTAAGATATAGCAAGGAGAAACTCTTCATTAATGGCTCTATAGCTGACAGCAGATTTCATCCTGTGGATGAAAAGTTCCCCAAAAAATCTTGCATCTCAGACTGAACTTCCTGCAATGCTGACCAACTGATTAGCACTTCAATGACTGTGGAGAGTTTGGAATGTTGCAGATCCAGAGCCTATTTACAGTTATCTCTGGCTGTGTGTAGCCTGCAAATAGCCATTCTTTGCCCACTTCTGTTTCTGACCTAACATCTTGTGATTAACAGAACATATTAACAAAGAAATACTTGTACCCACCGAAGGCCGAGAGTCATGGGACAGTATCTGAGCCTGTGGCTGGGCTTTCTCACTTGCCGTGTCTGCCTACTTAATGTTTCCACCAATGTATTTGAAATGTCTTGATTTATGGCTTTTGTTTGTTCTGTTACTATAAAAACTTCATAGAACTGTTTCCATATAGGAACATGGAATTTGGGGTAACCTGAATCTGTGTTCCTGGGCCATGGTCACTGATATCTGGCTACAGAATAAACTACTTATCCTCTTTGAGGTGAGAGTTATTCTTTTGCATCAACAGCACTTTGTGTGTGTGTGTGTGTGTGACAATATTTACATACTGTGTGTATATATATATATACATATATATAAGCGCATCACCTCTTATTGTGAAAATAGCATAAAGTCCCACTTTTTTGCATGTAGCTTCTTTGGAAAACGTGGTTGTTAGATGTCATGTGGGTGCTGGGAACCAAACCCAGTCCTCTGCAAGAGCAACCAACGAGGTTAACTGCTGGCCCCATCTTTCCAGTCCCCAAGTCCCATTTTTTTAGTTAAATTTTTTTGGTCTTTTTGAGACAGGGTCTCCCTGTAGCCCTTGCTGTCCTGGAACTTGCTATGTAGACCAGGTCAGCTTTGAACTCACAGAGATCCACCTGCCTCTGCCTCCTTAGTGCTGGGAATAAAGGCGTGCACCACCAAGCCCAGCCTTAAATTAATTTTAAAAGTTACATTATTATTGGGGCTGGAGAGATGGCCTAGCGGTTAAGAGCGCCGACCGCTCTTACAGAGGACCCGGGTTCGATCCCCAGCACCCACATGGAGGCTGAGAACCGTCTGAAGCTCCAATTCCAGGAGAACTCCAGTTCCAGGGGAATCCGAGACCCTCTTCTGACCTCCGCGGCATTGCACGACACGGGTGCACAGACTTGCATGCAGACAGTACATTCATACACATACAGAAATAAATAAAATTAATAAAAAAAAAA
>VZQC01008909.1:1199848-1217833 GCA_009823505.1 Rhizomys pruinosus
AAAAAAAAAAAAAAAAAGAAAAGAAAATCTTCCGGGGGTGAAAAACAAAGGTCATCTTATGGCCTGAATCAGGGATGAAGGGTGAGGGGAAGGTGACAGTGGCCTTCCTGCTTCTGCTGCTTTCTGTTTCCAAGGTGTCATATTTTGGGGCAATGTTTCCTGTATCCCATCACTTCTGTTACTTATAATAATCCACAAGTATCCCTTATTGATCATTTCTTGCCTCTATCAACTCTGAGTTTGTGGCTGACTGAGGTGGTATATTTTCTTTGTTGAGGGCGTGGAGAGAGGTAAGGAAGAGGGAGTGTGTGTGTGTGTGCATGTGTATATATGTATATGTGAAGTTAACCAAACTGATTGGTAGTTCTTATGATGTGTTCACAGAGGGAAGTAGGAAGGCTTGCCAGGCTCACAAGTACCTGGAATATTGCTGCAGGCAGTAAGAGGCATCATTTTCTCAAGGGGGGGGGAGGGTCTCCTAGTACCCAGAAGCTTCACACGGCTGTTGTCAGACCCTCCCTAGCCCATTGCCTGAGCGCAGCAGGAAGAAGCAGCCAAGGCAGAGAGGATGATGGCAGCTGAGGCCGGTGGTGGCAGCCAAGATGGATGCTGTCCCCCAGCTTCACCAGCCATTACCACTTACTATGGTCCTCATGGGACACAAAGGAAGGAGCCACTGCAGCCAGGGAACAGAGAATCTTCATGATTATTTTATGTCCTGCCAGTCGATATTTTATATTTCCCATCAAGCAGGAAGGTTTATGGCTTATTGTCCTAGAGGAGGCCTATGAAAGGCCAAAGGCAAAGTATCTCTTTGGTTCTTGTTTAACCTGGGGAGAATGTGGAAGTTCTGTAGAGGAAGGGAAAGAGCTCAAGAGGTTTATAGCAAAATATCCTTCAATCTTATTCCAAGCAGGGCCCCAGGTGGTGGCAACCATGTGGAACAAGGAAATAAAGGTGTCACCGGATCTGAAGGGGCTTCTGACATAGGCATAATGTTTATCTCAGGGATGACATTCAGTGACAAAGGAGTACCTCAAACTTGAAATTGGTAGGATCATGGAATCTTTGCCTGATTACAAAGTGGGAAACATAGCCGGGTGTGGTGGCACGCACCTTTAATCCCAGCACTCGGGAGGCAGAGGCAGACGGATCTCTGTGAGTTCCAGGCCAGCCTGGTCTACAGAGTGAGCTCCAGGCCAGCTGGAACTAAAGTTTAAGTTAGGAATCTACTATGTCAGAGATAGATAGAATCTACTATCTCAGAGATAGATGACAGATTTAATGTGCTGTGCCAGAAAATACTACCTTTTATATTCTCATGGTTATGGCTCTCATTCTGGAGCCCCGTGTATTAAAGCTGGCCCTCATTCTAGAGCTCTGCATACTAAAACTTTTTCCAATTTCTCAAACCAGGGTACACGTCCTTTTTCCCTCTGCATTCCCTAGACAGGGACCCTCCAATTGCTGATGCACCCAGTAGCCCCCTGTTGGTACTGTGAAGTCCCTGCACTGGTATACTCATGTAAGACTCAACCAGCTTGTCTTTTCAGTTGCAGAGAAAACGTCCACTAAGTACTGGCCACTATCGATCTGGACCAAACCCACCGGGCAGAGCACCCAGAGCAGCCAAAATGGGAAACCGGATTCTAACCCTACAGCCTGACAGCTGTTCCCCCAAGACTTCACCCCCGAACATCTCTGAAGCAGATATAGAAGAAAGAGAACAGCGCCCCATTTCCTTATCACAAGCAAAAGGCTGGAATGTTAGGTCCAGGATTCCCAGAATCCTAAGGGGCACATAGGTGCCCACTTCCTCCAGAAGCCGCCAATCCTCTGACCCCTTCCCACTTACCTGAGGCCCCGCCCCATGGGTATAAAGGGTGGACCCCAGCCACCATAACTCTCTCTGTGTCTCTCTCTCTCTCTGTATCTCTCTTTCTGTGTCCCTCTCTCTCTGTCCCTGTCCCCCCCCACTTCCCCAGCTCCCGGCCCCTGCCATGCTGTCTGGTCCTGGTCCCACCACGTGTCTGCAGGCGGCTCACACTGGCAGTCCCACATGGAAGTAAAGCATGCTCCTAGAGTGACCTATGTCTCATGTGCCTTTTAATGGTTTTGTGTTTTTTTATACTTAATATTAAGGTTTTTTTGTTGTTGTTTTGTTTTTTTGAGACAGGGTCTCTCCGTAGCCCCAGCTGTCCTAGAACTTGAACTCACAGAGATCCTCCTCCCTCTGTCTCCCGAGTGCTGGGATTAAAGGTATGCACTACCACATCCGGCGAAGTTTAAGTATTTTATCAGCCTGGCAAAGTGGGGCTCAGAGGCAAGCGCCCATGATGTGGAAAACAATGAGCAAACTGCATTTCAGGTCTAACTGTGGACTGAGAATTCTTTCTCTGAGGTTCCTTAGAACAATCTTTATCTATCTCTACCAGAACTAGCTTTTGAAGAACACCTTCCTTACCTGCACACACACAAAACACACACACACACACACACACGCATATGAATGAGGTTTGGCAACAAGAAAACAACAGAGAGGCAGCTTCTGTGACACTCTGCAGGCCTCACCTCTTGTTGCTGCCCTGGTGACCTGCCTTAGTGTGGTCATCGCTGAGCTTGCATCCCTCTCCCTCTCTCTCTCTCTCTCTCTCAGGCTTCCTAGGTACTTTCTACATAAATGACTTGCATCCACCCTTATCTTCGTATTAGTTTCTGTGAAAATTCAGTCTAAACTGGCTTTGCATATACAGGAGAGACTCTCCCACCAGAGCAGGTCTTAGAGCTGGAGCAGGCATCTGCTCGTGTCTGTTGGAAAGTTCTGGCCCCTCAAGGTTCCTAAGTTTTCAGGTTTGTTGCCCTGGAGATGGAGATCAGATTCAGGGCCTTACGTGCTAGGTATGTGCTTTACCACTGAGTTACCGTCCCCACCCCAGCCCTTCAGTAACACTACATCCCGTACAGTCATCCCAGTAGAACAAATGCATTTGTGTAACAGATGCTGCTGATGAAGATAAAGAGAGACACATGTATTATGACCCAAATACATCTGAGCCCCCATTTCCTTCCTTAAGATACACAGTATTACATCGTGGTCAAAAAACAAAAAACAAAAAAACACAGGTCTGACTCCCCACAGTCTTACAAAGAACAATGCTTTTCTAATTATCTCTGAGTCAGTTGGGAAAGATGTCACAGCACAATTTCTAGCCTCAAGTTCTACCAATAAGGCACTTGCTAAAATCTGTCCTGGGCTTTCCAAAGGCTCTAGTCCCCTGAGGGCTCTCTTTCCACTACTGCCTCTCCTCCGCCCCAGTCTGCACTGGCCCACCCATGGTGGAGTGTCCATGACCCACAAACCAAGAGTTTCTTCAAGAAGTTGTGAAAGTGATGGAATTCAGGACAGGGAGACTGACTAATTGTATTTCAAAACTGTTTTTCATTGTCACATGGGAAAATTAAACTGACCGCAAATTCTGCATGTACTTCCTCACCAGAGTCAGGCTTCCTCACAGAAATGGCACACAAAAATTAATACATGTGCAACTCAATTTCCTCCCTCATCCCAGGCAGCCAGATAGATATTTTTAAATTAAAAAAAATTTTTTACGTGTATGAATGTACATGCATGTAGGTTGGTGCACCCGTGTTGTGTGATGCTGTAGAGGTCAGAAGAGGGCATCGGATTTCCCTGGAACTGGAGTTAAAGACGGTTCTTAGCCACCATGTGGGTGGGTGCTGGGAATTGAACCTGGGTCCTCTGCAAGAGCAGTTGGTGCTCTTAACCACTGTGCCATCTCTCCAGCCCCAGACAGATATTTTAAAGAAGGTTGCTACAGACCTTCCAGCCCATTGGTAACCTTCTTTATGTTAGTTTCTCATGCAGGCAGGCTGTGTGACTGCCCCTGGCAAGATGTGAGCTTCTCTTTCTGCCTGGCACCGGCATGCTCTCAGTTCTCAGGTAGCACTTATTATTGTTGTCTAGACTTAAGACCTAAGCTAGTAAAAAGGGCTTCTTAAGTTGGCGGACCTCTAACTCCTTTCCCATTTTATTCTTTCTGGCCCCAAGGTATGAAGTAAGTTTATGTGGCTGACAGGATGCCAGCGCTCCTTCTCCACTGTTAATGGGAGGAGCGTAGGAGGGACGCAAAAACTGGCTGTGTGCACATAGCACACACTCATTCTCACAGTAGCCCTGCTTCTGTTAGGGCTCAGAAAATCCTGCCCTAAAGTATGGTGCTTTGACACACTGAGTACTTTGAAGTAAAAATGCAGTCTCAGGGCCGAGGAGGTAGCTCAGTGGTAGAATACTTGTGTAATATGTGCCAGGGTTCATTCTCCATCAGACAGACAGACAGACAGAGTAAAATAAAATATAAAATAAAAACATTTTAAGATGTAAAAAATAGCCAGGCTTGATGGTTCATGTTTTTATTTTTGGTCTTTTTTGAGACAAGGTCTCCCTGTAGCCCCAGCTGGCCTGGAACTTACTATGTAGACCAGGCTGGCCTTGTACTCACAGAGATCCACCTGCCTCTGCCTCTAGAGTGATGGGATTTTTTTTTAATTTTTATTTATTTTTAATGTGTATGAGTGTACTGTCTGCATGTAGGTTGGTGCACCCGTGTCATGCAATGCTGCAGAGGTCAGAGGAGGGCATCAGATTCTCCTGGAACTGGAGTTAAAGATGGTTCTTAGCCACCATGTGGGTGCTGAGAATTGAACCCGGGTCCTCTGTAAGAGCAGTTGGTGCTCTTAACTGCTAAGCCATCTCTCCAGCCCCGAATGCTGGGATTAAAGGCACGTGCCACCACACCCAGCAGTTCATGTCACACTCAGGTGGATTTCTGTGAGTTCAGGTCCAGCCTGGTCTACATAGAGAGTTCCAAGCCAGCTAGAGCTATATAGTGAGACCCTGTCTCAGAACACACAAGAATTTAGAAAAATCATCTTTCTGGGGCTGGAGAGATGGCCTAGCAGTTAAGAGCTCTGACTGCTCTTGCAGAGGATCCAGGTTCGATCCCCAGCACCCACATGGTGGCTGAGAACCGTCTTTAACTCCAGTTCCAGGGGAATCCGACGCCCTCTTTTGACCTCCGCAGCATTGCATGACACGGGTGCACAAACCTACATGCAGATAGTACATTCATAAGCATAATAAAATATAAATTAAAAAAATTAAAAAATCATCTTTCTCTGCTTCCTGAAATGGCTGTGATGTGACTAGCTGCCTTATATTCCTTCCCCATGTCTTTCCTGTGTGATGGACTGTAACCCCTCAAACTATAAACCAAAATAAATCATTTTTTTCCTTAAGTTGCTTTTTTTAAATTTTTTATTTTATTTTATTTATTTATTATTTATGTGTGTGAATGTATTGTCTGCATGGAGGTTTGTGCACCCATGTCATGCAATGCCTCGGAGGTCAGAGGAGGGCGTCGGATTCCCCTGGAACTGGAGTTCTCCTGGAATTGGAGTTACAGATGGTTCTCAGCCACCATGTGGGTGCTGGGGATTGAACCCAGGTCTTCTGCAAGAGCAGTCAGCGCTCTTAACCGCTAGGCTATCTCTCCAGCACCTCCTTAAGTTGCTTTTTGTCAAATATATGGTCACAGTAACAGTATTGAGAGGTGGGGCAGTTTCTGAGATAAGACCAACCGAGTGTTTCATTAGGCTTTGGAAATGTTTTGCATGAGGAATATGGAAGTGTTGGGAGCTTTGGGCTAGAAAAGCCTAGAATGATGTAAGCCAAACCCAACAGCCCATTCTAGTGGGAATGTTGAAGGCAAGAATGCTGAGAGAAATGTAGACACTGGAAGCCCAGATTATAAGTTTTTAGAGGGGAACAAGGACTCTACTGGAACCTGCACTAGGGATCACTCATACATACTATATTTTGGCAAAGAATCTGGCTATATGTTCTGCTGGTGTTCTGAGAATTTGAGTTAATTCAAAAGTAATGGACTCTGGCAAGGAAGATAGCCCAGTTAGTAATATGCTTGCCTCATATGAGTACGAAGACCCAAGTCCAATCCCTAGAACCAAAATTGAAAGCCCAGGCATAGTGGCACAAACTCATTATCATAACACTGGAGAGGTAGAGCTCGCTGCCAACCAAGCTTGGCTATTTGGCAAGCTCCATGTAAATGAGAAACCTTGTCTCAAAAACAAACAAATAACAACAACAAAAAAGCAACAACCACCACAACAACATAGGGACTGAAGAAATGGCTCAGCTATTAAAGGCACCTGTCACCAAGCCTGATAACCTGAGTTCAGAAAACTGACTATTTTTATTTTATGTGTATGAGTATATTGCCTGCATGTAAGTAAGTGCGCCTGTGTCATGCAGTGGCCACAGAAGACAGAAGAGGGCATTGGACCCCCTTGGAACTGGAGCTTCGGATGGTTGTTAGCTGCCATGTGGGTGCTGGTCTTCAGCAAGAACAGCCAGTGCTCTTAACCACTGAGCCATCTCTCCAGCCCCCAAACCTACTCGTCATTGTTGTTTTTGAGTCAGGGTCTCCCTGTAGCCCCAGTTGGCCTAGAACTCACTACATAGACCAGGCTGGCCTTGAACTCACAGAGATCTGCCTCTGCCTCCTGAAGTGCTGAGATTAAAAGAGTAGGCTACCGGGGCTGGAGAGATAGCCTAGCGGTTAAGAGCACCGACGCTCTTGCAGAGGACCCGGGTTCGATCCCCAGCACCCACATGGCGGCTAAGAACCGTCTGTAACTCCAATTCCAGGAGAACTCCAGTTCCAGGGGAATCCGAGACCCTCTTCTGACCTCCGCGGCATTGCACGACACGGGTGCACAGACCTGCATGCAGACAATACATTCATACACATACAAAAATAAATAAAAAAAACTAAAAAACTAAAAAAATAAAAAAATAAAAGAGTAGGCTACCATGCCTGGCTCAAAACTGACTCTTGATGTTGTTCTCTGACTTCCTCATGCACAAATCTGCATACACACAAATAATAAATAAATAAATGTAAAAAAAAAAAACACAAGTAAAACTCAAGATAATGGTTCTGAAGGAAGGATGGTTACAGTTGACCTCTCGCACCCATGCATGCACACATTGCATGTATACCTATACACACATGTGCAGATACATATGCGCGCGCGCACACACACACACACACACACACACATAGCAATGGATTACTTTGGTGGAGAAAATCTTGACAGGATAGCATAAAGGCTGGGTCAAGGTTAATGCTCATTGCTCAGATCCAAGTCTACAGTGACAGGGAAAAAGAAGAGCAGAAAGGCATGACAACTGTGACTTGGTGATGAAAGGAGCAGGAAATTTCAGACAGGGTAGGAGCAGAGGAAGTGGCTGTAATTGTTAAGGTGAAACCTCAGGACACTAGGACAAGAGAAAAAATATCCTGAAGGCAAGATCCCACCTTCCTTAGGATCCAAACATAAAAATGCAAATTCATCTGAAAGAAGAATGTCTAAACTGAAAATATCTTTGAAGGAATCCCTGCTCAAAATATGTGTTTAGGATGGGGGTGTAGTAACACGTACCTTTAATCCCAGCACTCAGGAGGCAGAAAGGCTGATCTTTGCATTTGAGGCCAGCCTGATCTTCATAGTGAATTCCAGGCCAGCCAGGACTACATAGTATTTGTCTTTAAAAAAACAAAACAAAACAAAACAAAACAAAACAAAACAGACAAACAAAAAAAAACAAGCTAGGCATGGTGGTGCATGTCTTTAATCCCAGCACATGGGAGGCAGAGGCAGGTGGACTTCTGTGAGTTTGAGGCCAGCCTGATCTACATAGTGAGTTCCAGGACAGCTGGGGCTATAAGGAGACCCTGTCTCAAAAATACCAAAAAAAAAAAAAGTGCTTCTTGCTCTTCCAGAGTTCAGTTGCCAGCACCCACATCAGGCAGCTCACAACTGTCTGTAACTCCAGAGGGGATCTATCACCCTCTTCTGGCCTCTTCTGACCTCCTGAGACAAACACAACCCTTCTTCTGGCTTTCTCAAGTAGACACATATACATATACATGAATAAAAATATATCTAAAAATGATGTGAGAGTGAGGAGGTGATGGAAGCTTGTGCCAAGTTTCCAGGAAATCCCTGAGGACAGGCAGTATGTGTCAAGGTCAGGTTCCCTGTATCAGTGTCCTGAAAGGCCATTCCATGAAGCTGAGAAGGTGAAACTTAAGTTTCAATGGAGATCCCAAGATCTTAGAGATACCAGGACCACAGGACATCCAACAAGGAAAACTGCAGACATCTAGTGGAGCTGGCCCAAGAGGTCTTATGTGATGTAGGCAGCAGAAGAGGCAAGGATTCCTAAGCTTATTGGAACCCAGATGATTCTGTCATGAGGCTCAGATGAAGGACATGGAGCTATAGGATTTGGTATTTGCCTGCCTAGGTTTTGCTCTTACCTTGGTCTGATCTTCTGGGATGGAAATGTTTACTTTGTGCCTTGTATGTTAGAAGCATACAACTTGGTTGGGGATTTGTTTAATTTTGTAGGGGATCACAGCTAAGAGATTGTTTGAAGTCTCAGAGGAGACTTTTTACTTTGGAACTTTGGAGGAAATACTATGGGGGCATTTGAAGTTGGACTGAATGAATTTTGCATTATGAGACTGATGTGAGAGTTCAAGGACCAGGGATGGAATGTCATGATTCAAAGAGATGTGTTTGTCAACCTGACTGCATTTAATATCACCTAGAAAATATACCTCTGGACATATCCGTGAGGGTGTTTCCACAGAGGATCAGCTGAGGGGGGAACCCGCCCTGAAAGTGTGTGGCACCATCCCATAGATGGTCCCAGACAGAATAATAAAAAGAGAAAAGGAGCCAACATCAGCATTTCTTCTTTTCTGCTTCCTTATTGTGACCCAGTTCACTTCCTATTCTTATAACAGAATACTAACTAAAAGTAATTTGGGGAAAACGGCTTATTGTACTTTACAGTACCTTACAGTTAGTTCATCATGGAGGAGAGCCAGGGCAGGAACCTGGGGGCGGCCACTGATACACAGAGCACGGAGGAATGCTGTTTGCTGGCTTGCTTCTTCTGGCTTGCTCGGCTACTTCTCTCATTCATCCTGGGTCCACCTGCCTAGGGATGGCACTGCCCACAGTGGGCCAGGCCCTCCTTCATCACTCAACAACTGAGAAACTGCTATACAGACATGGCTACAGACCAATCTGATAGAAGCCATTCCTCGGGTGAGGTTCCATCTTTCTGGGTGTGTCAAATTGACAAGTGAAACTTTGCCATGGCATCGTAGATGTAGTGTGAGCAGCTGCCTCAGACTGCTGCCAAGCCTTCCCTACCACCATGGACTGTAGCCCCTTATACTATGAGCCAGAATAACTCTTCCTCCCTCATTTGCTTCTCATCAGATATTTGGTTATAGCAACAGGTAAAGTAAATAATACACTAGGGACGGGCGTGGTGGCACACCCCTTTAATCCTAGCACTTGGGAGGCAGAGGCAGGCAGATCTTTGTGAGTTCAAGGCCAGCCTGGTCTACAGAGTGAGTTCCAGGACAGCTGGGGCTACAGGGAGACCCTGTCTCAAAAAGACAAAATAATAATAATAATACACTAGGAACATTTGTGTTTATTACACATCTCCTGCACCATTTAGCATGATTGATCCTTGGACTGTTAGCCTCTTTAGGGGCTAAGAAGGAGTATCTTGCAATAGTTTTAAAGAGGTGAGACTTTTTTTTCACACATGTATTGGAAATTTCAATGGCATGTTCCTTTTCTTAATTTTTTATTTATTTATTATTTTTTTCTGTGTATGAGTGTACTGTCTGCATGTAGGTTGGTGCACCTGTGTCATGCAATGCCATGGCCGTCAGAAGAGGGTGTGCAGATTCCCCTGGAACTGGAGTTAAAGAAGGTTCTCAGCCGCCATGTGGGTGCTGGGACTCGAACCTGGGTCCTCCGCAAGAGCAGCCGGTGCTATTAACTGCTGAGCCATTTCTCCAGTCCCCCTTTTTTGGGGGGTCTTTTTTGACACAAGGTCTCCCTGCAGTCCCAGCTGTCCTGGAACTCACTATGTAGACCAGGCTGGCCTTGAATTCACAGAGATCCACCTGCCTCTGCCTCCCAAATGCTGGGATTAAAGGGATGTGCCACCATGCCCAGATGGCACATTTCACAAGATATGCAAATCTAAAGAAAAAAACAAAAATATGTAAGAATTGGCTCAGAACCAAAGTCTCCCACTTCTTTCTCTGTAATCTCTTTCTCCAATTTACAGAGAATATTTCAGAAGGAATGTGACTCTTTGGAGCCCCTTCCTATAATTCCATCAAACAGGAAGATCAACTTTCAGGAAAGAAGCTTATAATAGGCACTAGACCCAAAGGCCAGAAGAATGTTCTCCTGGACTCTTGTCTAGTGTCCAGGACCATTTGTCTCCCCTAGAAGTCATTTATTATTTCTCAGAAACTGCCTCACCCATTTCCCTCTTCCCTGTGAAGAAAATATCTAAATAAGCTCCTACATGTCACTGGGATACTGAAGACTCATTTTCATTCTTGTGATATGTCTGTGCATGCAATACATTTGAGAGCATTTCTCCTGCTAATCTGCTTATTGTCAGCTACTTCATCAGACTGGCTTATTAACCCCTCAGAGGGCAGAAGGGAAGTTCTCCTGACCCGCACTTGCTTCCTGGGCAGCTGGCATCTTAGAGGAGGGCAGGGCCTCTGCTTGTGGTGCCAGAAACTCCACATTGCATTAGAAAGATATGCGTATGTCTAGAGACAGCTAAAGGTGGGCAGAGGAAGGCAGAGATCGTGGGCCCCTGCAGCCTCCTTCCTTCTACCCATGAGACACAGATACAAAGTATCAAAAAGGTATTTTCAGCAACAATGCCCTAATATCCAAAATCTATAATACTCTAATAAGTCAATATGAAAAACTTTAAAACTCAGGCGCACACCTTTAATCCTAGCACTTGGGAGGCAGAGGCAGGTGGATCTTTGTGAGTTCAAGGCCAGCCTGGTCTACAGAGTGAGTTCCAGGACAGCTAGAGCTACAGGGAGACCCTGTCTCAAAAAGACAAGCAAGCAAACAAACAAACAACTCAGGCCTTTTGGTACATGTCTGTAATCTCATCTATTCAGGCTGGGGCAGCCAGATTGTGAAATCAAGGCTAGCCTGGGCAACTTACTGAAATCCTATCTCAAAAACAGAAAGTACAAAAAGGGGTGGGGTTATAGTTTAGTGGTAGAGTGCTTATCTAGTGTACACAAAGCACTGGGTTCAATTCTGAGTACCAGCAAATCAAAACAAAACAATTAAACAACCCAATAGTTCAAACAAACAAAGAAACAAACAAACAAACAAAAATTGACAAAAGATTTGAATCAGTATTTCACAAAAAATGGAAAAGAATATTTACTAAGATGCTTGACCTTGAGCCAGGCCTGGTGGCACACAACTTTAATCCCAGCACTCAAGAGGCAGAGGCAGATGGATCTCTGTGAGTTCAAGGCTAGCCTGGTCTACATAGTGAGTTCCAGGACAGCTGGGGCTACAAGGAGACCCTGTCTCAAAAAAAAAAAAAAGATGTTTGACTTCATTAATTACTACAAAAAAATGAATAATAAGAAAATAAGATGCCTTTGCAAAAGAAGCAAATTTTTACAATAGCAGTATCAAATGATAGTGAAAATGTGTCACCATGGGAATACATACATTGCAGATGAGAGGGTGAATTGGTTTTGTCACTTAGACCATTTGGCAGTATCTAGCGCAGCTGACTGTTCACAGATGCTATGTGCCACTTGTCCCAAATCTGATCTGACCACTTTATTTATTTATTTATTTATTTATTTATTTATTATTTTTTTTTTTTTTTTGTCTTTTTCGGAGACAAGGGTCTCCCTGTAGCCCCAGCTGTCTGGACTCAACTCTGTAGACCAGGCTGGCCTTGAACTCACAGATCTGCCTGCCTCTGCCCTCCTGAGTGCAGGAATAAAAGGCGTGAGCCAGCATGCCCGGCTTCTGACCACTTCTACAGGTCTCCCAGATCATCTTTACAAGGAGATGAGGTCCTGTCTGTGGGACCAGCTTTCCTGCCTTTTTCTTTTTCTTCCTTCTTTCCTTAAGCCCTCTCTTCTTTCCTTTCTTTCTTCCCTTCCCTTCCTTCCTTCCTTCCTTCGCTTCTTCTTCTTCCTTCCTTCCTTCCTTCCTTCCTTCCTTCCTTCCTTCTTCCTTCTTCCTTCCTTCTCCTTCCTTCCTTCTTTCTTTCTTTCTTTCTTTCTTTCTTTTCTTTCTTTTTTCTTTCTTTCTTTCTGAGTCAGGGTCTTCCTGTAACCCCAGATCTGGCCGGCCTTGAACTCATGAGATTCTTTCTGCCTCTGCCTCGCAGGTGGTGGGATTAAAGCCATGTTCCACAATTTCCTTAGTTCCTTTTTCTTTTTCTTTCTTTTTTTGGTCTTTTGAGACAGGGTCTCCCTGTAGACCCAACTGTCCTGGAACTTGCTTGTAGACCAAGCGCTGGTCTTGAACTACAAAGATCCACCTGCCTCTCGCCTCCCAAGTGCTAGGATTAAAGGCGTGCCGGCCACACACCTGGCCTTTTTTCATTTTTAAAAAGAGCAAAATAAAACATACATGGTAAAAAACTGGCATAGAACATATATTGAGAAAATAATTTTCGAAGTGTGTGGGCATAGTAAACAATGCATATAACATATGACATTGTAGCAAACAATTTCAAAGTGTGCTGGGAATGGTGGCACAATTGTCATCCCAGCATTTGGGAGCTAAAGGACAGTCCACTGAAAGTTTTAAGGCTCATCTGGTTTGTACAGTGAGTTCCAGGCCTAGTAGGCTGAGTTTGATCTGTAGAGACCACCATGGAAAAAAAGGTCATCCTGAATATTGTCCTCTGAACTTTACATGTGTACTGTGGCATGCATTGGCCCCCAACCATATCCATACACACATGCATGCTTAATAAATATAAATTTAAAAAAAGATTTTTTTTTTTTTTTTTTTTTTTTTTTTTTTTTTTTTTTTTTTTTTTTTTTTTTTTGGGGGGGGGGGAGGGAGCGGTGGGGGGATCCAGTTTACCTCGTTGGACATCTGAAGACAAGATGGGTCACTGGCAGCTCTACTGGAGTCACCTGTGAAAATACTGCCAGAGACACTCAGGAGGAACAGAGGGCAAGGCCCAATCTCAGTGAGTTCAAGACAGTCTGGTTCAACATAATATTCCAGGTCAGCCAGGGGATACATAGTGAGACCTTGTCACAAACCAACCAACCAACCAAANCTTTCTTTCTTTCTTTCTTTCTTTCTTTCTTTCTTTCTTTCTTTCCTTCTTTCTTTCTGAGTCAGGGTCTTCCTGTAACCCCAATCTGGCTGGCCTTGAACTCATGGAGATTCTTTCCTGCCTCTGCCTCCCAGGTGGTGGGATTAAAGCCATGTTCCACAATTCCCAGTTTCCTTTTTCTTTTTCTTTCTTTTTTTGGTCTTTTTGAGACAGGGTCTCCCTGTAGCCCCAACTGTCCTGGAACTTGCTCTGTAGACCAGGCTGGCCTTGAACTCACAAAGATCCACCTGCCTCTGCCTCCCAAGTGCTAGGATTAAAGGCGTGCGCCACCACACCTGGCCTATTTTTCATTTTTTAAAAGAGCAAAATAAAACATACATGGTAAAAAAAATGCATAGAACATATATTGTAGAAAATAATTTCGAAGTGTGCTGGGCATAGTAAACAATGCATATAACATATGACATTGTAGCAAACAATTTCAAAGTGTGCTGGGAATGGTGGCACAATTGTCATCCCAGCATTTGGGAGGCATAACAGGAAAGTCACTGCAAGTTTGAGGCTATCCTGGTCTATACAGTGAGTTCCAGGCCTAGTAGGCTGAGTTTGATCTGTAGAGACCACCATGGAAAAAAAGGTCATCCTGAATATTGTCCTCTGAACTTTACATGTGTACTGTGGCATGCATTGGCCCCCAACCATATCATACACACATGCATGCTTAATAAATATAAATTTAAAAAAGATAATAGTAATTATCAGCATCTAATTTGCTGATTGTTTATTTGCACTTTGAAGAGCACATGCGTGCAGCTCCTAGCTCCTTTTCCCTCCTTGGACATCTAGACAACATGGGTCACCAGCAGCTCTACTGGAGTCACCTGTGAAAATACTGCCAGAGACACTCAGGAGACAGAGGCAGGCCAATCTCAGTGAGTTCAAGACCAGTCTGGTCAACATAATATTCCAGGTCAGCCAGGGATACATAGTGAGACCTTGTCACAAACCAACCAACCAACCAACCAACCAACCAACCAACCAACCAACAAAGGCTGGAGGATGTCTCTAAGTACCCAGACATGACTGGAGAGCTGCTCAGGAGAGGATGAATTCAGCATGCAAGAAACCTCCATAGAACAGTTGCAGAGAAAATGCCCACTAAGTACTGGCCACTATCGATCTGGACCCAAACCACCTGGCAGAGCACCCAGAGCAGCCAAGATGGGAAACCAGATTCTAACCCTCCAGCCTGACACGTGTTCCCGGATACTTCATCCCCCCTCAGCTCTGAAGCAGATACAGAAGAGAGAACAGCGTCCCATTTCCTTATCATAATCAAAAGGCTGGAATGTTAGGTCTGGGCTTCCCAGAATTCCAAGGGACACACAGATGTCCCCTTCCTCCAGAGGCTATCGATCATGTGACCTCTTCCCCTGTACCTGAGATCCCGCCCCATGGCTATAAATGGATGGCCCCAGTCGCCATCTTGCTCCTGTTCCTGTTCCTCTACTCTAGTACTCTAGTACCACTCTGGCAGTTTCAATGGAAGTAAACCATGCTCCCAGAAAAAAAAAAAAAGAAAAGAAAAGAAAAGAAAAAAGAAAATACTGCCAGAATTCTCCCTTATCCTGCACCTGCTCTAACCACTATGGTCTGATCCAGAAGTACGGGTTGAACAAGTGTGCCAGCCATGTATCTGCCAGTAAGCAAAGGCCATAGGCTTCATTAAGTTGGACTAAGTGACCTTCCTTGAATGGATTTTTCAAGACCATCTATCCAGTGAAAGATCATCTAATCTTTGTACATAAATTTAAAAAAATTCAAGACCTTCAAAAAAAAGTTCCTTCGTATCCCTGAATAATCACAGCTACCTGCCTTCCTGCCAGAATTAATTGATATGATTCCAACTTTTGTGACTTGAATTTCCTTATAATCAACCACCTATATTTGAATTTCACATGTAAGAATTTCCATTCACGAGGCAGAGACAGGTGGATGTCTGTGAGTTCAAGGCCAGCCTAGTCTACATAATGAGTTCCAGGCCAGCTGGGGCTACAGAGAGACCCTGTCTCAAAAATAAAAAAAAAAAAAAAAAAGGAATTTCCATTGTATACATACATTTTTCAACAGGATTCTTTTCCTCAGTATTATGTTTGTGAGATTCAAACAACTTGATGGCCTGTAACTGTAACATACTAATTTTCACTGCTGTATTATATTCCATGCATGAATACACTATAGTATATTCTCCACTCTATTCTTTTTTTTAATTTTTTTAAATTTATTTTTGTATGTGTATGAATGTACTATCTGCATGCAGGTTTGTGCACCTGTGTCGTGCAATGCCGCGGAGGTCACAAGAGGGTGTCGGATTCCCCTGGAACTGGAGTTAAAGATGGTTCTCAGCCACCATGTGGGTGCTGGGGATCGAATCCAGGTCCTCTGCAAGAGCAGTTGGTGCTCTCAACCACTCAACCATCTCTCCAGCCCCCTCATAATGGACTTTAAGTAGAAACAATATTATTCATCAAGAATAGAGTGGAGAGGGGCTGGAGAGATGGCCTAGCAGTTAAGAACGCCGACTGCTCTTGCAGAGGACCCAGGTTCGATCCCCAGCACCCACATGGCGGCTAAGAACCATCTTTAACTCCAGTTCCAGGGGAATCCAATGCCTTCTTCTGACCTCTGTGGCATTGCATGACACGGGTACACCAACCTACATGCAGACACTACACTCGTACACATAAAAAATTAAAAATAGGAGCTGGAGAGATAGCCTAGCAGTTGAGAGCACCGACTGCTCTTGCAGAGGACCCGGGTTCGATCCTCAGCACCCACATGGCGGCTAAGAACTGTCTGTAACTCCAATTCCAGGAGAGCTCCAGTTCCAGGGGGATCATAGACCCTCTTCTGACCTCCTCGGCATTGCACAACACGGGTGCACAAACCTACATGCAGACAGTACATTCATACACATACAAAAAAAATTAAAAATAAAAATAAAAAAATAATTAAAAAATAAAGTCCATTATTAACATGGTGCCAAGAATATTCTTGTCAATAAATTCTAGTCCACATGTGCTCTTGTTCTTTTCTTGGGTGATGATCTGGTGTGGCTTCCCTTTAATCCAGGCTGAGTGCATTCATGCTTCTTCCCTGTCTCTTCTTTCAAAACTAACTCTCAGGAAAGATCAGAAGTTCACTCATACTAAAGTACAAATGACAAGAAGGATTAATCTGTATCTTCTTTCATATAGCTATGAGAAGAGATCAAATGAATTAATTTTTAATTATGGAATTTTAAGTACCTGGAGGCTGGTAGAGGAGAAATCCAATCAGTCTGACCCTGGGAAAAAGCATCCTGTGGTGGTAATATCACGAACCAAGAAACAAAAACAAACAAAAAGCATATAAACAACAGGCCAGCCAAGGTTTTATATTCTATTAGAAAGATCAGAAATGAGGCATAAGAAGTCCTTTCTCCAAGGATCAGTCAGCAGTCAGTGGCCAGTCCATCCACCTGTCAAAATCTGAATGGGAAATGTCCCCGAGGGCTCTTGGGTTTACATGCTTAGTCCCCACCTGTGGCAATATTTTAGAAGCTTATAGAACCTTTGAGAGGCAGGACCTAGCTGGAGGGAGCAATCTCAGAGGAGTGAGCCCTGAGGCTAAGGTCCCACTTCCTAACTGCAGATGCCATGTGACCAGCCGCCTCCTGTGCCTCCCTCATTGCCTTCCCTGCCGTGATGGACTGTATGTTCTCCATCTATCAAGCCCAACAAACCCTTCTTTTTTACGCTGCTTCTTGTCACAGCTATGAAGAACATAACCCAAAATAAACCCTTCTGGCCAAACAATGACACTTGAGCCCCCTCTGCATCAGCCACACCACCCTCGGCTCCTCCTCTGTAAAATCAACATGGCGCTGCTCCTTGCCTCATCAGGTTGCTGTGAAATTAGAAGAGGGTAATGACTTGGTCACATTTCCTGCTGCCTTCTCCATCCAGTATGCACTCAAACAGCAGTAGGCATCCTGCTTTTTCTCCTTATCTGAAACCGACGATGAACACTTTCTGAGTTGATGCTGTAGTTTCACTGTTGAGGGTCTTCCAAAGGCTTGCTCTCCAGACAGGCTATTGGGAGGTGGCAGAAGCTTTAGAAGGTGGAGACTTGAGGGAGGTCTTTAGGCCACTGAGGTACCTTGAAGGGGATTCTGGGGCCCCAGACATTTCTCTTAGGGTTCCTGGACTTGAGGTAAGCTGTTGGCTTTATCACACTCTCTCCACCACCGACACCAGAGGCCAAAAACCAATAGGCCTGCCCAGCTATGGGCTGGCCTCTAAAGACATAAACCAAAATAACACTTTTCTCTTTATAAGTTAACCATCTCAGGTATTTTGTTAGTAACAGAAAGCTGAGTAACCTGCTGACCAGGTTGGTTCTGAGTAGAACTCATTGGTGCTGTTGAAGATCTCAACAGGCTTGGAATGTAAATGAGAAGGAAGAGTTTAAACAAAAAGGCAACAAAAGAGTATGTCTAGGCCAGGCAGGGTGGTGCACATCTTTAATCCCAGTACTCAGGAGGCAGAAACAGGTGGATCTTTGTGAATTCAAGGCCAGTCTGGTCTATACAATGAGCTCTAGGCCAGCTGGACTAAAGGGAGACCCTATCTCAAAAAAAA